>CM064492.1:19218319-19273319 GCA_032716605.1 Paralithodes platypus | reverse complement strand
GGAGTTTGAAGCAATTTAAGTTATAGGATGAGGGAAAGACTGATTCTGGGAGAGAATTCCAGAGCTCAGTTGTTGAATAGAAGAAAGATTGAGATAAATAGTAGTCTGATATATATATACAGGTATATATATAAGTCAATACATAAATAAATAAGATTCATACAAAAATATATATATAAATAGAAAAGGAGGTCAAAGTAATAGAAGAGGAAGAGGAAGAAGGAAGAGGAAGCATAAAGAACCATGGCTGGGAGAAAATGTGAGCGATAAAACGAAGGGTCAAAGAGAAGACGAAAAATTACGGGAAAAAAACTTACAGAAGATGCACCGATTCCCTCCTGCTAAATGACTGTGTGCGTGTGTTTGGGAAAGAGAGAGAGAGAGATTGACTTAGATACACTGACCACATAGACCTTACGATCCAAACGAGGTGGTCAGGACTTAATTATAGTAGAGATGAGAGAGAGAGAGAGGGAGAGAGATTGACTTAGATACACTGACCACACAGACCTTACGATCCAAACGAGGTGGTCAGGACTAAATTATAGTAGAGATGAGAGAGAGAGAGAGAGAGAGAGAGAGAGAGAGAGAGAGAGAGAGAGAGATAATGCACACTAGACATAGATTTCATTGGATACTATGTAGCCTACAGCTGACTCCCATAATTCCCGGATTTATTTATTTTATTTAACCATACAGCCTGTTTTTTTTGTTTTTTTATGTTTTCAATACATATGAACTGAGTACCATGGGCTATATTCCGTTCATTATAAATAGGCTAGAATTCGTGACCTCTATCCTCTGTAACTCAAAAAGGGCTAGAGTAAATGGGCTGTATATTTCCACACCTATTCCCTATCCGACTCTTCCCAAATGGTAGAAATATTAGTTCGATTACTCTAGTCACTTCTGAGTTTTTTTTTTTTTTTTTTTTTTTCTATGTGATTGAGGGAGGCAAAAGGCATAACTGCCTATAGTGAGTGCCTCCCCCATAGTTGAAAGAGTGACAGGGCCAAAATCAAGGGACGTTCGAGCCAAAATGCCTGGACACACGGAGTTTGAAGCAATTTAAGTCATAGGAAGCGGGAAAAACTGATTCTGGGAGAGAGTTCCAGAGCTCAACTGTTGAGTAGAAGAAAGTTTGAGAGTAACGTTTCACTCTTGGGTTGGAGAGTTGCACAGAGTAGGGGTGGGATTGAGTTGCAAGACGGGTACCACGTGCCTACGTAAAGGAGGCGGTATGCACTGGGATAGCTCTGAGGAACACTGATTATTATAGTAGCGATAGAATAGCGAGAGAGATGCAGTAGTAGTAGAGGTTAGTAGTTAAGCATTTTGATCTACTTAAATTGAATCGACTATAGTTAAGAGAAGATTTTAATTTACTTTAGAATGTATATATTTTGTATCTATAATTATTTTTAGTTTCCTTCCTAGACCTCCATCAAGCTTGAACAAAAAAAGACCTCCCTTCGATGGAAGTTTGTACATATTTCGGTAGAAAAATGCCCAGGCCTTCCCCAAAATTGCAGACTCGCCATCGTTCGCCTAAATGACACGAAAGGTCTTGAACTCGCCAAACTTAAATCTAAACAATTAGTGAGGCTAAACATGAGGGAGGAGGGGGTCCAGCAAACCTCCCCTTAAAACAAAGCAAACAACGAAATTCATCCGTGTTGCCAATCTCGAATTGTATATATTGCTAATGACAAATTTGAGCGGCTAATGATGTTTTTTATAACAGTATATACATTTATTTTATGTTGAGATGACTGAGAGAACAAATGGCAATAGACTCAAAATAACACCATATTTCAAAAGCTGTCCTTAATTGTTTGTATGTATTGTATTTGTGGTGTTCTTATAATTGCATGGCCGAGCTACTATGGATTTTGTTATCGATTTGTCTTATCAACTCAAATTCGATCTCTTTTTAGATCATTTATTTATTTTATGTCAAAGACATCTTTATTAAATTGTTTTGATATATTGTCTACAAGCATTTCACTTATAAGTGCACACACACACACACACACACACACACACACACACACACACACACACACACACACACACACACACACACACACACACACACACACACACACACCTCCCCCAAAATACACTAAGGGGTTTGAGAAAGAGTGCCGGAGACAAACAGGTAAGAACACTAAGCCGGTGGTTCTTTGTTAAAAAACCCGGGGAACTGAAAATGAGGGAGAGAGAGATAGAGAGATAATATAAAAAAGAGAAAGAGATTAAGAGCGCTTACCCCATGGAAAAGTAGCGTGGGGGCCTGAGAGAGAGAGAGAGAGAGAGAGAGAGAGAGAGAGGTGGTGGTGGTGGTCGAAAGGGGTGACTGGACGACTCGGCCCATGGGACAACTCGGCTCGGACAGCTCGGCCCACTTTTGGACAACTCGGCCACGACGGCGAGACAACTCGGCCCATTATTTGAGACAGGTCGGCCCCATGTTTTGCTATGGGTCAATTTGACGAGACCAGTCAGAATTAGGATGGGGAGAGCTAAGTGGAGGGTTTATGGGTGAGGCCATGTATGCAGCACCAAATCTTGTCCTCTGCGCATGCGCGGCCTTTTCCCTAATATTTTTATTATGTTATTTAGGCTCAACTGTTAGGTTAATTTAAGTTAGGTTAGGTTAGGTTAGGTTAAGATAATATAATAGTATACAGGAAAACAAAATCGTGCCAAGGGGCCTAAGATTCTCACGCATGCGCAGAGGACAGGATTTGCAGGATTTGGTGCTGCATACATGGCCTCCCGTTTATGGCGTGTGTGTAATGTGGGAGAAATGTTCGTTTATTGTATAATTATGTCATAGGCTAGTTCTCTCGATTCATAATGTGTAGGTTAGGTTAGGTTAGGTTAATTAAGAGCTGTCTCGTAATTAACACGGGGCCGAGCTGTCTCGTTTTTACTGGGCCGAGCTGTCTCGCCGTGGGCCGAGCTGTCCTGGCCGAGCTGTCCCGTGGGCCGAGTAGTCTAGCATTCGTCGAAAGGTAGTGAGGGAGTTGGAAAGTAGGGTGTCAAAAAGTTGAGAGAGAGCGAGAGCAAGCGAGAGAGAGAGAGAGAGAGAGAGAGATGGCTAAGTCGATGTATATATAGAGAATGCGAGAGTTAGCTAGATAATTATAGAGTTAGACACAAACACATTTACATAGACAGAATATGTATAGATAAATAGATAAAACCAAAGACGTACAATTAAATTTGATGAATGTATGTTGCTCAAGAAGGACCTGTTATTATGCAGGATTAACAATTGGATATGGTGAGTTCTACTCCACTGGGACTTCCAAGTTCAAATACGTACATATAAAATGAAAGGAAAACAGAGGATAAGTATATCACAAGATATGGTTTAATAATACAGCTTTATTTCTCTTGCACTATATTGGAGATATAATCTGGAACGGAGAACATGGACGCGTGTCACTGCCAGTGAATAGCACTTAATTTTATCACTGACTCCTAGCACAGTCGCGGAGCTAGATAGGGAGCACTTATTGTTGACCAACTTCACTAAATCTTCGAGAGAGTTTCTGAGACACTGGGGTGGACGAGGGAGAAGTGTTTCTATGAGTGGAGTGACCACTGTCGCTTGCTTTCAGGAATGTCGCGGTGGTAAAAGTTCAAGGTCAAGTACCCCAATAGGTATGCAGCTGGGTTGTATAGAAAATGGGGAGCCAATGGTAGACTCTGAAATATTTTCTAGCACTTTGGTAAATTTAGGTAGAGTCGCTGACGCCTCGAAAGTAGGTTAAAATTGTATTAATTCAAGATTGATTCACTGATGGATGGCAGATTATTAATCTGTATCACTCGCACTGTATGGGGGTACGACTCATAGTTTTAGGACCCGATTATAAACACTGGTGCGGATTTATACGTGTTTAAGCCACTTTTGGGGGAACTCTGTTTATTTTGTTCACTCGACACTTGTCCTACTTGCTGTCACTCTATCTTCTTCTCTTGGTCTCCCGGCGTGGTAACTTCTCGATGGATGTCTCCGGTGAACACTTCTGGAGGTGATTGGTTCTTGTTAATTGATTCCCTGTAGGCCGTCTAGGTGGGCCGGCTGTGTGAAGTAGTTACAGATGGGTTGATTGGGCTTGAGATCTTAAGTATGGCTCCGTAACATATAGTAACCGTCTGGCGAATTACTGTTGGGCACCATACCGAAATAACGCGAGTATTTCAGAGGTAGGAGAAACTACTCGACTGTTCTGATCAGTATATCAAGCGGTGATGAAGTCCTGTTAAGGTACTCTCGGACTAGGATCTTAAATATCGAGTCTTATGTGGTCAATATTGGACGAACGCAGTAATTTCAGTTGGAGTGATATTACTGTCTGCCCTGATCTTTATGAGAGGTTCGGGGGACCCGGGGCGGTGCTTAAACCCTTAAGTTACACAGTCATATGGGATGCCACAGACTCAGTGCACCAAGGACTTGTCTCTGCAGAGTACCCGTGAGGGTATCTCGCCAAGCCCTGTCTCTAACACAGCGGTCTCAGAGGCTTGAGACTACCTGTGCCGAGTGGCAGTGTCCACTTTAAATAGTAAATAATAGAGAGGGCGGCAGGCAGTAGTCTCTCTACTTTTCACTATAGAAAATATAACCTCGCGGTGGAGCCTATGTCACGTCGGCAGGCCGAACGATGACAAAGTTCCTCGACAAGGACACTTTTGTACGAGTGTTCACTTGGACTCCGTAAAACGCAAAGAGGGCGGCAGGCCGGAGTCTCTCTATTTTTTACGAGGTAAAGTGAAGCCTGATAATTGGGACTATGTTAACGCTGGCATGCCAGCCATCAACAGAGTTCTTATATCAGGACACTGGTACCTTCCCACTCTAGAGAATATTGAGGACGGCAAGCCGTTAACTCAACTTCTTTTAGAGATGGTGCGGTTGTGGGCTTTCCTTACAAGATGGACAAGCAGGGGAAGGAAAGTTGTTCCTCTCACAATAGCTATATGTCCCTCTGGCAGGCCAGACAGAGACAGAGTTATTGTGACAGGCCACAGCTGTCGATAACTTATAGTCTGAGGAGAAAGCTTCGGGAGGCCATACACTTTTCCCACTAGACTAGCTAGTCACCGCTTAAGTAGGATATCTACGTTAGCTAGGCAGGCCCGGGTCTAACGAGATCCCTAGTATAGGGTTTGTGGGTTACTGTCTCAGTATAGGTGTGTCTCTCTGGCATGCCAGACGAAGACAGAGTACCTGGGACAGAACTCAGTTAACGGGGACTTGCAGTCTCATAAGAAATATCGGCAGGCTGTACACATTCTTCACAGACTAACTAGTAACCGCCTAAGTAGGATTTCCACGTTAGCTAGGCAGGCCCGGGTCTAACAAGGATCCCTAGTATAGGGTTTGTGGGTTACTGTCTCAGTATAGGTGTGTCTCTCTGGCATGCCAGATGAAGACAGAGTACCTGAGACAGAACTCGGTTAACGGGGACTTGTAGTCTAAGAAGAAATATCGGCAGGCCGTACACATTCTTCACTAGACTAACTAGTAACCGCCTAAGTAGGATCTCCACGTTAGCTAGGCAGGCCCGGGTCTAACAAGGATCCCTAGTATAGGGTTTTACAGACAGTATCTGGACTTTACGGAAGGCCGGTCAGTCCAACTGAATGGAGAGCAATCTTAAGTTTTCGTAAGTTGGCAAGCCAGTACTTTTGATGCCTCAACAATTGCTTGACTTTCCTCAGAAATCCTGAACTGGTATTGCGGATTACTGAGTGCACTCCTGTGGTACCTCTAGGATGGTAAGGGCATGGGGAGTTATCCTAGATGGGGTCCTTGAACCCTTCTTACACTGTTGGTCAGGGCCTATTCAATAGAAGGTCAATACTCGGTGGTGGTGTGATGAGTAATGTCAATTTATGTCCCTAGAGTAGGCTACTTCATCAAGGTTAAATTATAAAATCATAGGGGGTTTGGGTCACTTCAATAGAGCTCTGAAAAACAATAATAGTGAGTGAAGTGAAGGAATTCCGAGTTTTGGATTCTCGGGGAGGATTGGTGGTGTCGGGTGCATTGAAGGTGTGTCGTGCGCACCGGACAGTTGAGGGCTACGATGCGTGTGAGACAGCGTTATTCTTTCTTCCTCCTTCTTGTGGTGGTGGTGGCTGGATTTTACTACTGATCTTGGTTGTCAGTAATTTTAGGCATAAGAATATGTAAATCTCTCTCAGCATGGTGGTGTCTGCAGGTGTGTGTACGTATCTAACCTTCCCGGTTCGTGTTGGTAGGCCTGTGTGTACACCAGGTATTTAAACGTCCGGAGCCCCCACTCTCGGGGTGCGGGAGCGGCATCCCGCGTTATTTTACTAGGGGACGAAGATTTACAGGAGATTCTTATATAGAAAGAAGTATGTGTGGTTTGTGTAACTAGTAAACTAGTTGAAGAGTGTCAAAAAAAGGCATGTGTATATATGTGTGGAAAAACAAGGTTCCAGGATCTATTGAAGTATAGGTTCACATCTTATTGCATAACATAGTTTTCATACAGGCATATAATGGTTTCATCTGGCATTGATTTCTTCTGTAGTGAAGATACGCGTTTTCTCTTAATTTCTATTTCTCAATTCTCCCCTGATTATATTGTGAGTTGGGGAGAACAGAAAACACAGAATACATGGGTGATCATAACGTTTGTTTATTTTTGGGTATACAGGGTTATGATAACATTACTTAAAAGAAAATACAATTGCAAGGAAGTGAGTACAACTGGCTTCAGAATGGCTGGCTAAATAATACCCTCCTCTTTGTTGGGGTATTAGGTTTGATGTTCCGGCCTGGTGTGTTGGGGCGTTGACTCGTTGGTGAGTTCTTTCGTCCTTGGTCCGGTGTGACTTGATCCAGCGCCGCGACTCGTCGGCTTGGAGTATTCGCCTTCGCCTTCTTCTAGGGTGTGGGCGATGTCTCTTGCGGGCGTTTTCGCGATATTTTAGGACCTATGTTACAAAAAGGGTTTATTGAGATCGTATTTACCCATTTTAATTGTTGAGGTAGATTATAAGCTAAACAAAATTGTCTAATGGTAACCAGAATAAGATGAAAAGTACAGTCGGCCAAATATGTCGCGGCACCAAGTATATTTTAATCAATAATTGGTATCAGCACTATCTAAGCTTTAATTCGTTGTTTCGAGTGAGATATACTAACATGTTCCTATCTTTACACACCCTATTCAACATCTGACAGACATTAATACAGCACACAGCGAGCAATACGTAACGACAGCGGAGACACGACTTATTTGGCCAACCGTACGTCATGGTGCTGAAGGGGTTAAGGGAGCTCACCTTGTTTTTTTTATCTTTCTCTCCCTCTCTCTTTGGCTTGTATCCATTCGGCCTCATTCAGCCTACTGTTTTAAGACGTTTACCCCTATCCAGGTGTCACTATTTTCCTGGCGAGCGATAGCGAGCCAGCATATATATATATTTTTGTTTTGTGAGCAAGCTAAATTTGTACATTTTTCGATAGAAAAATTTCTCCGGCGAAACCGGATTTCTCCATACAATGCTGGGTCGCTATCGCTCGCCAGGAAGATATCGACACCTGGATGGAGATAAACGTCTTAAAACAGTTGGCTGAATGGGGCCGAATGAATACAATCCAGAGAAAGAGAGAAAAGGAGAGAAAGAGAAACAAAAAGCAGGTCCCCCCCCCCCTTTTTAAGCTGAACCCCCCTCTCACCTGTTGTGCCCCCCCAGAGAAGGTGGATGTACGTCCCGCCACAGACTCCGCCAAGACAGGTAGACCAGCTGATTCTCCCGGAGGTCTCTGTTGGGGTGGGGAGAGAAGAACAAGGGTTAGATAATATATAAGCGGTAGAAAACTATGTGGTATATCTATCTATCTATCTATCTATCTCACGAAGGTCTCTGTGGGTGGGTGGGGGGAGGGGGGGGGGGTAGATAAGAACGAGAGTCAAACAAGCGGTAGAAAACAATAGGTGGTATATCTATCTATCTATCTGTCTGTCTGTCTATCTATATCCAAATATATATATATATATATATATATATATATATATATATATATATATATATATATACTGTATATATATATATATATATATATATATATACAGTATATAACATTGTACGAAATGTATACGGACTAAATAAAAACTAAAAATAGAGCCTTATCATCCCTGCCAGTCTACAGTACCTTACAAACTTCTGGGTTGCAGTCGTAGTTTAAATAAAGGGTCAAGCGTCTATCTAGACTCTTACTTCCTCAAGTTAGATAGGGGTTTTACTCTTTGGGTGTGTGTGTGTATGTGTGTGTGTGTGTGTGTGTGTGTATCTGAGTGTGTTTGTGTTACTCAGTTACTTGTTCGTCAAGGGGAATCCACGCAATGCGAGCTAAGCTCATTATTATCGCGCCTCTTAACTGGGAATGTATTGCGTGAAATGCATGTTAAGTGTTTTATGTACTGTTGGAATGGCTGTGGATGTGTGTGTAGTCTGTATTTTAGCCAATTGGCGACATCGGAAACGAAGGCTTAGGGTGGATCTGTATGGTACCATTCTCACTATAGACGGTACCGTCTCGCCCGAAGGCTTAGGTAGCCATCAGCTTAGGTGAACCATATGATACCCATCTCGCCTTGTACCATTTTTGCCAACCCCAGATGGGACGTCACAACGTCGTCCACTTATTCCAGGTACCTATTTACAGCTAGGTGAACTGAGGCTAACACATGAAAGGAGACAAGCCCAATTTGTCTCAGCCCGGCCGGGGATTGAACCCCCGACCCCTCGTGTGTGAGACGAGAGCTCTACCTACTAGGCTACGGGCTGTGTGTGTGTGTGTGTGTGTGTGTGGTAGAGAGAAAACCCTTTGGTGTGATTTTTGTTCTTTGCATGTGTGTGTGTGTGTGTGTGTGGTAGAGAGAAAGCCCTTCAGTGTGATTTTATAAATTTACATGTGTGTATGTGTGTGCCAATATGTATAATCTTTTTCTTACCAGTGTGATTACGTGTTTGGATCTCTATTGATAGGTGAACATGCCTTACTGTGCCTCTTAAAGTGTTCATATGTATTGTTGTTGTTGTTGTTGTTGTTCCCCAAGCTGCCTGGCCGAACAGCCCCAAGGCCCCGAGTAAGGCCAAGGCCATAAACGAGCGCCCCCACAGAACCCTCCCTGCCGACCACAATAAAGCCTGGGTGACCGAAGCCACTCCATGGCGGGGAGCTGAGAGGGTGCGTAAACGCCCGGGATGTATTGTTATGTGATACTACATATATGAACATTCACACTTTATGTGTTCATATGTATTGTTATGTGATACTACATATATGAACATTCACACTTTTCGCGCCTACGCGCGTTGAAAATGACAACCCTCAAGGGAGAGATCGTTGCTTTTTCTGGACCTCCTCCCTCATTATTAGCATAATCGTTTTGAGATTTTAAGACGTTCATTCCATTAGTTTGACGATTTTAAGACCTTTCGCCCAATTTATTTGTCAATATCAAGACCTTTGGTGCCATTTAGGTGTCGATTTTTTCCTGGCGAGTGATAGCGAGCTTTTAATTTTAGGAGGAATCGGCCTTCAGCCGGGACACTTTTCTACCGAAAAATGTACAAATTTATCTTGAGAGGGAGTCTAGAGGGTGTTATTTTATGTTTTATGGAGGTCTAGCGAGTAAACTAAAAAATAAATAAAAAATAGACAAATAAATATACGCATAGACCAAAAAACACGCACTTCCCTCTTTAAAGGAGCCAAACTCTCCACCCAGAAAATATTTGAAGTGGCAAAGTTTGTAAGAGTCGAAATATTGATCTACGGAATCCGAGTGTCATCTGGGCGAACTGTCGTATATAAGGGCGGAATATTGTTGTTTGGTTATGGAGTCAACCTTTCGAGGGGTTTTGTGGCATTCTATTTTATTATTGTTTTTGTTATTATTATTATTATTATTATTATTATTATTTAAATTAATATTATTGAATTTATTATTATTATTATTATTATTATTATTATTATTATTATTATTATTTTATTTTACTTATTTACTTTGAAATCAGATGTTACTCCCCCCCCCCTCTCTTTCTCTGTCTGTCTTTTTTTGCTCTCTCTCTCTCTCTTTTGCTCTCTCTCTCTCTCTCTCTCTCTCTCTCTCTCTCTCTCTCTCTCTCTCCTATTGGATTCGCGACACGTTCTTTTAACTCTTCGCCGGATTATCTTCATTTTTCGGAAGCAATGACGTTCAAGTTTTTTACACCCTTAACTGGGTTAACTGGGAGGTGCCATTCCTGACCTGAAGGGGACCGACCCGCTTTGTTATCTCCTGTTCTCTCTTTCTCTGACTTGTTACCATTTGGCCCCATTCAGCCTACTGTTTTAAGACATTTACCCCCATCCAGGTGTCACTATTTTCCTGGCGAGCGGTAGCGAGCCAGCATATATATATTTTTGTTTTGACATCAAGCTAAATTTGTACATTTTTTCGATAGAAAAATGTCTCCGGCGAAGCCGGATTTCTCCATACAAAGCTAGCTCGCTATCGCTCGCCAGGAAGATATCAACACCTAGATGGGGATAAACGTCTTAAAACAGTTGGCTGAATGGAGCCGAATCGATACAAGCCAGGGAAAGAGAAAAAAGGAGAGAAAGATAAACAAAGCCGGTGACCCCCCTTAATGGTTTACTTTTTGGGCGATTTTTGCATGTATTCATTATGTTTTTAGTTTCCTCCCTAGACCTCCATCAAATAAAAAAAATAAAAAACATTCATTAGATACGGTACCCCTTCTAGATTAATTTGTTCATTTTCGGTAGAAAATTGTTCCGGCCTAAGGCCGGTACGTCTTCCAACATTACAGGCTCACTATCGTTCGCCAGAGAAAAAATCGACACCTAAATAGCACGAAAAGTCTAAATATTGACGAAGAAATGGGGCGAAAGGTCTTAAAATCGACCAACTAAAATGGGGCAAAAATCTTAACATCTGAAAACTAATGGGGCTAACATGAGGGAGAAAGTGGTCCAGAAAACCGGCCCATCCCCCTTTAAATAAGAAAGTTGTTTGCTGAGCGTATATAGTTGAGGCTTTTGGTTGTTCTGGACTCCCTTCTCCCTCATGTTTAGCCCCCTTAGTTTTGACATCTTAAGGGATTTGCCCCATTTGTTTGGCGAATTTAAGACCTTTTGCCAGTTTTTATCGCATTTCACTGTCCTTTGCAAATGGGCAGGGCAATTGGCCTTGAACTATAAACGAAGTAGCAAATGGAGTTGTGTTGGATGGCTTTGTTATGTGTTACGTTTTGTTCTTTGATATTCAGGGATTAATAGTGGTAGTATTACTAACACACTCTCTCCCTCACTCTCACTCGCCCACTTTCACTCGCTCTCACTCTTTCTTTCACTCTCTCTCTCTCTTCAAACGTTATGGTATGTACTGTCCGTTATCAGAAGAGCATCATTTACCGGTAAATTAAAGTGGTGGAACAACTTCAAACATACTTCTTTATCGTGTTGTGATTTTAGTAAATTCTTCTTACTTGTTTATGCTTTATATAGTATTTTTTATTTATATTGTGTTTATAATTACACTCGACAGTATCATGCAAATGTGGTAAATTGTGTATAATTCATATTTTTATTCAAACATTTTATGAATGGAGGATGCCTTTAGGCACATGGACCTTTTTGTTTTATCTGTGTTTTTCCTTCCTCCGTTCATTGTCTCTTAAAAAAAAAAAAAAAAAAAAAATATATTTGTACCTGTATACCCCCGATCAGTATGATAACCATGCATAGTGTCTTAAGAATATTTAATGGAAAACATGTATACTATTATTGTTTTTTTGTATAGACATTAATTATTATTATATTGTATGCTTAAGATACACCTAAATCCCACGCTAAATATTCATGACAAAATCCTAGTTTATAATGGTATGATAAATTAAATACTTGTTATCAATTATGTATTATTGCCTAATTGACATGATACTTTGCTGATATACATATAGTACGTGTTTCTTATTCTCTGGCGTTGTCATAATTATACAGTAATTCATAAATTATATGATGTTTTCGTATGTTAGATTTTGTTAGTAAGCCTGTTTTGTTGTACCTGCTGTATGGTTTATAGCACGCGCGTGCGTGCTTTACACATGCAAATGTCCATTCACTTTTACTCACACTATTCCTATCTCTCTCTCTCTCTCTAGGACCAATTCTCTTTCTAATTTACATCAACGACATAGATGAGGGTCTCACCTGCACAATCTCAAAATTTGCTGACGATACAAAAATTGCAAATAGCGTACTCTCAAAAGAACAAGTTGACGATATGCAACACAATCTAGATAAATTGTCATGTTGGGCCCAAATTTGGCAAATGAGTTTCAATGCGGATAAATGTAAAGTACTACATGTCGGATACCTAAATGAGAAAGCAAACTATTCGATGAATGGCACTCAGCTTAAGAATGTAAACAGAGAAACCGATCTGGGAGTAACAATATCGAGTAACCTAAAACCGAGTCAACAATGTTCAGAAGTTGTTAAGAAGGCAAACAAATAATTGGCTTTATAGGCAGGTCATTTGAGCATAAATCCAAAGAAGTTATCCTAACCCTTTACAATTCCTTAGTCCGCCCTCTTCTGGAATACTGCGTTCAATCCTGGTGCCCTTATTACCAAAAAGATATAAACAAGCTAGAACGATTTCAACGTAGAGTTACCAAAATGATACCTAGCCTAAAGAACAAACCATACGAAGAGCGTCTTAGAGAATTAAATCTATTTCCTTTAACCCAGCGCAGATTAAGAGGTGACTTAATTCAAATGTTCAAAATCATCAAAGGCATCGACAATATGAACTGTAGTAAGTACTTCACTATCGACCAATCTAATTACACGCGGGGAAACGGTTGCAAAATTATTGGTAAATCTTTTAACTCGCACGAATCTAAGAATTTCTTCTTCAATCGAGTTGTCAACTTGTGGAATGGGCTTCCCCGAAACGTTATAGACTGCATCACCGTTGATTCATTTAAACTCCGCCTAGACAAATATCTCTCATCAAACCCGCGACTGACTGCGTTTGTAAATTAATAACTTTATTTTATCCCCTCCTCAGTTACTAACCCATCTGTCCTCTACTAACTTCCTAATCCTGCCACGGACATTAGTTCCAGGGCAGTAATTCCCTTTCCAATGTTCCCTTACCCACTCTAAACCACTGTTTGGACACTTGATCCTCAGTGTTTTGGAGGACAAGCAACCTAGAAGGGTCACTAGATATGTTGTTGCTTGATTTCCTTTGTACTCCTTTGTACTCTCTCTCTCCCACACAAACAGACACACATAAAACAACACACACACAAATAAGTATAATTATTATTTATATTTTAATAATGATTAGATTGATATCCAGTATTCGATAAGCGGATATATAATCGTAGTCATGTCCTTAACCTTTAACTGTCTTGATGGTGTAATGATTAGTGTTTAAAATCTGTATGTGGTATCCCTGGTTCGAATCCCTGGAGGAGCACATGCTTTCATTAATATCATGGAGAGGTGTTTGGTGATGAAAGTGAAATTAATGAATTAGATTAAACGGACAGGCTGCACATGAAGGAAAACGTGTGTGTGTGTAATAATATTTATTATATTAGCTGGCAGGGGCGAGGGCGGAAGGTGGGCTGGGAATAGCGAAAGCGGGAGGTGGGGAAAGTTAGCAGGCAGTGGCGAGGGCGGGAGGGGAGTCTGAATGATGACAGGGAGGTAGGTAAGGTTAGGGGGCAGTGGCGAGGGCGGGAGGGGAGTCTGAATGAGGACAGGGAGGTAAGTAAGGATGGGGGGCAGTGGCGAGGGCGGGAGGGGAGTCTGAATGAGGACGGGGAGGTAGGAAAGGTTAGCGGGCAGTGGCGAGGGCGGGAGGAGAGTCTAAATGAGGACGGGGAGGTAGGAAAGGTTAGCGGGCAGTGGCGAGGGCGGGAGGGGAGTCTGAATAAGGACGGGGAGGTAGGAAAGGTTAGCGGGCAGTGGCGAGGGCGGGAGGAGAGTCTGAATGAGGACGGGGAGGTAGGAAAGGTAGCGGGCAGTGGCGAGGGCAGGAGGGGAGTTTGAATGAGGACGGGGAGGTAGGAAAAGTTAGCGGGCAGTGGCGAGTCTGAATGAGGACGGGGAGGTAGGGAAGGTGTTATCACACAGGGTGATGTGATGCGACTAGTGCAGTAGCATGTTGGTGTAGTGCTGCTTGCTTGCATGCAATTCTCGCTTTCAGCTGCTGCCGCTGGCTAACCCTTGTGGTGATTGGTGAAAAGGGGAGCCGAGTGCGTGTCTCCCTCTGCCAGTACATAGCCTCTCCATCACCAAGACTCCTATTGTGCCTCCCCGGGGCCACACACGGTAACTGGGTGTCTTGCGACCCCAGGCTAAATCAATAGGGGATCTCGGGGCAATGCGGTGGCCCCCAGAGGTATGATGTGCATCCTTGTCATCTACCAACAACCGCACACACCCACTGCCTTGTGGTTTAGTCTAGTAAGACAAAGGCTAGGGAGAGAGAAGCAGACGTTGGGGTCACGTCCTGGCGGTTTCCGACAAACTGGAATCTCGGCAGTCCCCTGCAGTATTGAGCAGGAGCTGGTCGTCTTGGGTCACCCCCTAGCCATCAGCAACCCCTGTTCAGTACCAAGATAGTGAAGTTGGCACTGCGCACCTCCCTCGGCACTCTAAACTCTTCTATGAGCAGGTTTTCTCTTCCTGCTTTGCAGGAAGGGAACGTCATCATCGGACTACGATGGACTACCATAAGCAAGCAAGTGTGAGAGAGAGTACAAAAGGAAATCAAGCAACAACAGATCTAGTGACCCTTCTAGGTTGCTTTTCCTCCAAAACACTGAGGATCAAGTGTCCAAACAGTGGTTTAGAGTGGGTAAGGGAACATTGGAAAGGGAATTACTGCCCTGGAACTAATGTCCGTGGCAGGATTAGGAAGTTAGTAGAGGACAGATGGGTTAGTAACTAACCCATGGGTTAGATTCTCTGTCCTCACAACTCAGTGTCCTCAACTTAAATGCTTCTTCTGAAATCACTGTGTTGGGTGATTTTAATGTCCATAATGTTGAATGGCTCACTCATTCAGCCAGAACTGATGATGCTGGTCTTGAATGTGAGCTATTTGCAGACTCATTTAATCTCACTCAACTAGTCAACCAACCCACCCGTGTACCAGATAATCCTAATCATAATTCCCACCTACTGGACTTATTTTTAACAACCAATTCAGAAAATTATGATGTTACAGTGAGGTCCCCGCTTGGATCTTCTGATCACTGTCTGATACAGGCCACCTGTCTATCACCTACCACACCTTCCCACTCTGAACCTGTTTTGGTGACTAAATGGCATTACGATAGGGCAGACTGGGAGGGTCTTCAAGGTTTCTTTATTGATATTCCCTGGACCTCTTTCTTTTCTAATGATGCACACTCCACCTTGAGCCACATACAAGAGTTTGTAAAAATTGGAATGGAAACTTTTATTCCTCATCAAAAGTACAGTAAAAGATCTAATTCACCTAAATGGTTTGACCATAATTGTGCTAGAGTAACTGAACAAAAAGCAATAGCCTACAATGTATACACAAGATCAAAAACACATGAAACCTTTAATTACTTTAGAAACATCAGAAATCATGCCAAAACTGTATTAAACCTAACTAAATCAAACTTTCTCCACAAGCAGGCAAATAAACTTCTAAATAATCCAAATGATAACAAAATATTTTGGTCTACTCTTAACTCATTTAAATCCAACTTCACTACTGCTTCATCCATTCCACCATTAAAATCTCTGACTGGCAATCTTGTAAGTGACCCACGAGGTAAAGCTAACCTTCTTGCGGATATTTTCTCGACCAACTCAACCTTAGATGAAATAAATCAAGATGTCCCTGTACTTAATTGTAATTCGCCTGAAATTCCCTCACTTAAGATCCACACCAGACATGTCAAAACTATTTTGCAGAATCTCTCGGTAGATAAGGCTCCTGGTCCAGATGAAATTCCTCCATTAGTACTTAAGAATTGCTCCTTGGTGCTCGCTCCTGTATTGGCAAAATGTTTCCGTCTGTGTACTCATACCTCATGCTTCCCAGTACCCTGGAAAGAAGCAAACATCCATCCAGTTCCTAAAAAAGGTGCCTCTTCAGATCCATCAAACTACAGACCAATAGCTATAACTTCCACTCTTGGTAAAGTCTTTGAAATTATATTAAATAATCACATAATTAAGCATCTTGAGAATAATAAATTAATCAGTGATAGGCAATATGGTTTTAGACGATGTCGATCAACTGCAGACATGCTTTGCCTTCTTACGCATCAAATCAACCAAGCTACAGACCAACATGGTGAAACACATACAATAGCACTGGATATATCAAAGGCATTTGATAGAGTCTGGCATCAATCCTTATTGTCGAAGATGTCACACTACGGCCTTGCATCATTAGTTCCACTAATTTCTTCTTATCTTCATAACAGAAAAATATGTGTAATGGTAGATGGCCTTTATTCTCAATTTCACTCAATAAATGCTGGTGTTCCCCAGGGATCAGTTTTGGCCCCAATTCTGTTCCTCATTCATATCAATGATCTCATATCTACCACTCATAATCCAATACATTCCTACACAGATGACTCAACACTCCACAGTTCCTTCACATTTACCAATTCTTTCACCCAACCCGATCTTATAAATTCAAAAATAAACACTGCAATTTCTCTGAACCAGGACCTTTCTAGAATTAATGGATGGGGACAAAAGAATCTAGTTTCCTTTAATGCACAGAAAACCAAGTACATTAAATTTTCTAACCGACAGAATCTCACTGACTCCCATATATTTTTTAATGATGTAAATATTCCCACTTCCCCTAGTATTGACATTCTCGGTGTAACATTAACTACTAACTTGAGCTGGACACATTATGTTAGAAGCATTGCTAAGAATGCCTCTAAAAAACCTGGGACTCCTGTACAGAGTTCGAGAATTCTTCACTGACCAGCAGTTGGCCGTGATATATAAAAGTCATGTGCGTTCTCAGATGGATTACTGTTCACCTCTGTGGGGTGGAAGTGGAGTGGTTTCATTGAGGCAGTTGGACAAAATTCAAAATAAAGCTATTAGATTAATCAATAACCCTGCAATCACACAGGACCTTCCTACATTATCCATACGAAGAAACGTTGCATCCCTTGCATTATTCTACAGATATTTTCACAGCAATTGTTCCGAGGAACTTGCTTCAATTGTGCCGCCTCTCCACATCTTTCCCCGTAGAACTAGGGCAGCTGAGAGCGCCCATGAATTTACACTTTCTCCTCCACAATGCAGAACTTCTGCTTATCAGAATTAATTTATCCCCAGAGCTACTACTCTTTGGAATTCACTTCCCTCGAATTGCTTTCCACAAACTTACAATCTACAAATGTTTAAATCCAGTTGTTACAAACATTTTATGAATGGAGGATGCCTTTAGGCACATGGACCTTTTTGTTTTATCTGTGTTTTTCCTTCCTCCGTTCATTGTCTCTTAAAAAAAAAAAAAAAAAAAAAAAAAATGAGGGGGGGATAAAATAAAGTTTTTCATTTACAAACGCAGTCAGTCGCGGGTTTGATGAGATATTTGCCTAGGCGGAGTTTAAATGAATCAACGGTGATGCAGTCTATAACGTTTCGGGGAAGCCCATTCCACAAGTTGACAACTCGATTGAAGATGAAATTCTTAGATTCGTGCGAGTTAAAAGATTTACCAATAATTTTGCAACCGTTTTCCCGCGTGTAATTAGATTGGTCGATAGTGAAGTACTAACTACAGTTCATATTGTCGATGCCTTTGATGATTTTGAACACTTGAATTAAGTCACCTCTTAATCTGCGCTGGGTTAAAGGAAATAGATTTAATTCTCTAAGACGCTCTTCGTATGGTTTGTTCTTTAGGCTAGGTATCATTTTGGTAACTCTACGTTGAACTCGTTCTAGCTTGTTTATATCTTTTTGGTAATAAGGGCACCAGGATTGAACGCAGTATTCCAGAAGAGGGCGGACTAAGGAATTGTAAAGGGTTAGGATAACTTCTTTGGATTTATGCTCAAATGACCTGCCTATAAAGCCAATTATTTTTTTTGCCTTCTTAACAACTTCTGAACATTGTTGACTCGGTTTTAGGTTACTCGATATTGTTACTCCCAGATCGGTTTCTCTGTTTACAGAGAGAGAGATAGAGAGCAATAGTGTGAGTATAAGTGAATGGACGTGTGTGTGGGGGGGAGGGGGGAGGCAACATGAATGAAGGTACTAAGAATTCAATCAGTTCGCGGCTGGTCTCAAAGAAAAGGAAGGGGCTGCGGATTGTGGAAGTGATGTAAGGCCGAGAATAAGATGTTGGAATATTCAGATAGTCTGTGTGTGTGTGTGTGTGTGTGAATGTATTTATGTATGTTTACTATGTTTGTGAATGGATGTTTATATGTATAATTCCTAACTATATGTGTGTGTATGTATATACAGTATGTACACTGCCTAAATACATGGATGTGAATGTATATATGTACACTTCCTAAGTATTTGAGTGTATTGTATATAGTATGTATACTTCCTAGCTATTTAGATGGGGATAAGTCAAATATTTACCAGAAAAAAAAAATAATAATAATAAAGTAGACGTGCCGTTTTGCCCAAAATCAAAACGGCATACCCAACTCTGCGATGGATTACCATCATCACTACTAATACCATCATCAATCACAATCAACATAATCACTACTACTGCCATCATCACTACAACTGCCACAATTATCACGAGTACTGTCATCATCACCATTACTATGACCATCATCACTACTACAATTATAATCATCACTACTACTCTCACCATCATCACTGTCCATTGTCACTAGCATCTTAATCACTACTATCATCATTGATACTACAACTATCAACCATCATTACTAATATCAACACCACCATCTTACAATCATCATTATTACTGTTAACATCATCACTACTACTATAACCATCATCATTACTGTCACAAATATGACCATCATTTATCCTACTGTCACTATCATCACTACTACTGCCATCATCACCATTACTATGATCTTCATCACCATAACTATTGTCATCATCACTACAAATTTCACCATCCTCACTACTACTCACCATCATCACTAATACTCACACCATCGTCACTACCATCATCACTGCTGTCATTATTATCACTACAACTATCATCATTACTTGTCAACATCATCACTACTATTATGACCATCATTACTACTACTATTACTGTCACCATCATATCTACTACTGTCATCATCATATATACTACTGTCATCATCATCACTACTGTCATCATCATCAATACAATTACAACCATCATCACTACTATTATCACCATTATCACTACTATCACCATAAATCCAAAAATTACTACCATCACTTCTAGTGCCAACTAAACTAACTTAACCAAGCAAATACGTAGCGAGATGTTTTCGCTCCCAGAACGCCATCAATGCTGGGGGGGGGGGGGTAAAACCATATTTTGGACCTAAAACCATAACTATTGCATAAATTTAAAAAAAACCTCTTGTTTGACTGACGTTTGCATTCACGCAACAAATGTTTGTGTGAAATTTGGTGAAAATCCGTCCAACGGTCTAGGAGTTTCGAGGCAGACTGACAACGACGACGACGACGACAGACTTTTTTTTTGTGTGGTACGCACTATACGGGGGGCGATACCAAACTCTGCTTACGCAGAGTTGATTATTACAATCATCACTACTACTCTCACCATCATCACTACTACTCTCACAATTGTTACTACCATCTTAATCACGACTATCATCATTGATACTACACCTATCAACCATCATTACTACTATCATCACCACCATCTTACAATCATCATTACTACAGTTAACATCATTACTACTACTATAACCATCATCATTACTACTGTCACAAGTATTACCATCATGTATCCTACTATCACCATCATCACTACTACTGCCATCATCACAACTATTGTCATCATCACTATAACTTTTACCATCATCACTACTACTCACCATCATCAATAATACTCACACCATCGTCACTACCATCATCACTACTGTCATCATTATAACTACAACTATCATCATTACTTGTCACCATCATCACTACTATTATGACCATCATCACTACTACTAGTATTGTCACCATCATATCTACTAATGTCACCATCTTATCTACTATCATCATCATCAATACAAATACAACCATCATCACTACTATTATCACCATCATCACTACTATCACCATCAATCCCACTATTACTACTATCACTTCTAATGCCAACTAAACTAACTTAACCTAGCAAATGCCGAGCGAGATATTTTCGCCCCCAGAACGAATGCGTTCTTAGAGTGTGTAAAAAGCCATCATAGCTGGGGGGTGGGGGTTCCGGGAAGGGGGGACTGGGGGGTGGGGGTAAAACCATATTTTGGACCTAAAATCATAACTATTGCATAAATTCAAAAAACCTTTTTTGACTGAAGTTCGCATTCACGCAACAAATGTTTGTGTGAAATTTGGTGAAAATCCGTCCAACGGTCTAGGAGGAGTTCCGAGACAGACGGACAACGACGACGACGACGACAGACATTTTTTTTGTGTGGTACCCACTATACGGGGGGGGGGGGGGGGTACTAAACTCTGCTTACGCAGAGTTGATAAATGCCTACAGTGGCCGATAGAGGCGCTGAACGCAATGTTTACCGCAGTGCATTGTGGGAAATTGGCGACATCGCGGACCTATCCACCCTCCCTCTCCTTCAACAATTCTTTATTTTAAGCAGTTAGTCAAAATGACTGTAGCTGACACTTTATCCACCACCACCACTGTATCTATCACTACCACTTTATCCACCACTACCACTTTATCTACCACTACCACTTTATCGACCACTAACACTTTATCCAAAACTACCAATTTATCTACTACTACCACTTTATCCACTACTACCACTTTATCTAACTACCACTGTATCTACCACTACCACTTTATCTACCACTACCATTTTATCCACAACTACCACTTTATCTAACTACCACTTTATCCACCACTAGCACTTTATCTAACACAACCACTTTATCTACCACTACCACTTTATCCACAACTACCCCTTTATCTACCACTACCACTTTATCCACCACTACCACTTTATCTACCACTACCACTTTATCCACTACTACCACTTTATCTAACACTACCACTTTATCTAACTACCACTTTATCTACTAATACCACTTTTATCTACCACTACCACCTTATCTACCACTACCACTTTATCTACTACTACCACTCTATCCACCACTACCACTTTATTTAAAATATAAACATGTAGAATCACAAAAAAACGAGATAAACTGTGTAGGCTATAATTATCCTAAGTGTTGGGTATTGTTGATGTCGACAGTCGTAGCTCTGGCGCTAGTTCGGAAGCGTCCACCAGAGGTCTCAGGTGAATTCTTGGTAGGGTCAAATTTGATCAATTCATCTCCCTGATAGACTGAAAGGTCTTTGAAATACTAATTATTCCAGGTAAGCTCTTGTAATACATACTCTTTCACCCCCCCCCCACCCCTCTCTCTCTCTCTCTCTCTCTCTCTCTCTCTCTCTCTCTCTCTCTCTCTCTCTCTCTCTCTCTCTCTCTCTCTTTCTCTCTCTCTCTCTCTCTCTCTCTCTCGAAAATCCTTAAATTTTGTCCCGTGAAAGAGGGAAGTGATTGTATGGTGGCTCGAATGAAAGAATGTGTGTGAGCGAGAGAGAAAGAGAGAGTGAAAAAAAAAAAAATATATATATATATCTATATATATATATATATATATATATAGAGAGAGAGAGAGAGACAATAAACGTGGCAACTCTAATAAAGTGTAGAAATGCGTCATCAGCATTTAACGGTAAATTGCCGGTTCCTCCTAAATTGCAGGTTCGCTATCGCTCACCAGGTAAAAATACACTTTAATGGGTACGAAAGGTCATACAATTGACAACAAAAATGTGGCGAAGGGTCTTATAATCGCCAAACTAATGGGGCAAGCGCCTGAAAATATCAAGACCAAGGGGGCTAAACGTGAGGCAGAACGGGGTCCAGGAAAAATACCCCCTTAAAGGAGATGGCAAGATGAAACCTGCGTAATACTAAACACGTAAGGATAGTATAGGAAGGAAGGAAGGAAGGAACGCGGATATTAACATGTAAAAGGTGAGGAGCATAAAATTCAATAAATCATTAAAGTCGAGCGAGCACCCTTGTAGAGAGAGAGAGAGAGAGAGAGAGAGAGAGTGAGTGTGTGTGAGTGGGGCGTGGCGGGTGCAGAATTATAGTATAGAATATGTTAGACAACGGGGAACTAAGTAATAAGTTACAGGCGAAATTTATGGAGGGAATAAGAAGATAATAACTTACGAGTAATATAATTTATAAAGTACTATATCTCGGAGGGGAAAATAAAAATGAATTACTGTTGAACGATACAAATTGACGAGGAAGAGAAGAATGGATTAATTCTTTAATTTCATAATGGTTATCGTATGACTATTTTATTATGTACTCCGCGAGTCTGTTGGGGTCAAAGGGATACTTGAAATATGTTTTTAACAATTTGAGTAGTAGAGGTCCTTACTAATCCATAATTGTGCAATCGTCGAGTGTTAGCAAAAATAACGTAAGGTCCTGAAAGATATATATATATATATATATATATATATATATATATATATATATATATATATATATATATATATATCTCATGCAGAATCTCCAAATTCTCTGATGACAGAAACTTTGCAAATAAAGTAAACTCACCATCGCACATAGAAGAGATCCAGAATTATCTAGACAAGCCATCAAACTGGGCTCAGACATGACAGATGAATCTCATACAGATAAATGCAAAGTGCGCCACATCGGCAGTAATAATACAAGAACAAACTATTCGATTAACGGAATTCAACTAAGGAACGTAAATAAAGAAACGGATCTCGGAGTAACTATAACAAGCGATTTAAAGGGGGATGGACCGGTTTTCAGGACCACTTTCTCCCTCATGTTTAGCCTCATTAGTTTTCAGATGTTAAGATGTTTGCCCCATTAGTTAGTCGATTTTAAGACCTTCCGTCCCATTTCTTCGTCAATATTTAGACCTTTCGTGCTATTTAGGTGTACATATTTTACCTGGCGAACGATAGTGAGCCTGTAATGTTGGAAGAATCGGCCTTCGGCCGGGAAATTTTTCTACCGAAAAATTTACTAATTAATCTTGAAGGGGGATCTAATGGATTTTTTTTTTTTTTTTTTTTTTTTTATTTGATGAGGTCTAGGGAAGAAACTAAAAAAATAATTAATACATACAAAAAGTGAACCATCCCCCATTAAAACCTGCCCAACAAGTCGCTGATGATTGTTAAAGTAGCAAATATAAAACATTGGCTTCATTGGGACATGTTTTTAATATAAATCTGAAAACGTTTCACGCACTTTTTAGAATTCATTGGTCTACATTTGGAATATTGTGTCCAGTTTTGGTCGCCATACTATATAAAGGACATTGCAATACTAAAGAGAGTACAACGGAGAGTAACTAAAATGATTCCCTGACTAAGAAATAAACCATTATGAGGAAAACTAAAAGAGTTGAACCTATTTACCTTGAAAAACAGCAGAATAAGAGGAGACCTAATCCAAGTTTTTAAAATTATCAAAGGCCATGACAATATGAATGCAAGTAAGTACTTAACACTATTTAACTCAAATAACACAAGACATATTGGTTACAAAATTGTCGGAAATTCGTTTCATTCACATGAAGCGAATAACTTCTTTTTCAACAGAATAGTCAACTCATGGAATAAATTGCCTAGCAGTGTTGTACAGTGTCATACAGTCCATACATTCAAATATCACTTGATAAATATCTTGCCATGAACCCCCGACTGACAGCGTTTGTGCCCGAGTAATGTGACCGTTTCAGTATAGTTGATGGTTGTGGCAAAAATTATACAAGCAGCCTAGTAAGGGCCATTAGGTCTGTTGTTGCTTGCCTTCCTTTGTATGCCTTAGTAATACGGAGGGTAGAGGGCTTGTTCAGGTGCATGTCTAGCCTCTAAAAGGATAAAGAAAACCTTGTGGATAAGTTAAGGGGGAATGGGCGTATTTATTTGCTCATTTATATATATATATGTATAATATGTTTAGTTTCCTCCCTAGACTTCCATCAAGCTTACATATAAACGCCCCAAGACTCTACTTCAAGATAAATTTGTACATTTTTCGATAGAAAGCTTTCCCGGCCAGTTCCCCTTAAATTACATGCTCGCTATCGCTCGTCACGAAAAAATCTACACCTAAATGATACGAAAAGTCTTAATATTGACAAAGAAACGGGGTAAAAGGTCTTAAAATCGCCAAACTAACGAGCCGAACGTCATAAATTCTGAAAACTAATATGGCTAAACATGAGGAAAAAGGGGGCCCAGAAAAGGGACCCATCCCCCCTTAAGAGAGGAACACGACAACACACTCTCAGGGGGAGGGGGGGGGGGCGCAAGTTAACTCGTCTGAAAAGCTTTATAAGAGCAGTGGAGTGTTTTGTCCTTCTCCTACCCCCTCTCCTCTCCCCCCCCCCCCCCCTCTCCTCTGAAAACCTAACGCCCCTGACCCCCACCTCCACCCACCCCCTCTCTACTACACGAAGCAGTCCGCAGCCATGGATCAAAAAATGCCATCCGAGAAGAAGCAGCAGTGACATAAATCATCCAACGCCAAGAAAAAAACAGAGGCAACCGAGGACCACCAGCGATAAGGACCGAAGACAGCGAGGACCGAGGACAGCCATGAACATAAATGTAGATCCGACAAGAACCAAAAATATTATTAAAGAGCGTTCCGTGAGTTATAAAATAACAAATTTAAAGGTTTTCTATGCAAACGCTCGTAGCATACGCAATAAATTTTCAGATTTAGAGGAGCTAGTGTTTACAGAAAATTATGATGTGATTGGTATAACAGAATCTTGGCTCAATACAGAAGATAGAGACTTTTTAGCAGAGTATTCACTTCCCGGTTATGTAATGTTTGAGAAAAGCCGAATAAATCGAAATGGAGGTGGCGTTTTACTTTATATCAAAGAAAGTCTTAACCCTACCCTCTTGTCAAAACCTCAAATTGTGAACGTCGACGCATCTTTTGTGCTAATAAAGAATAATAAAGGTACAAAAATAATATTGCATTAATATACAGACGTCCAGCTCAATCAGTGCAAACTGACCGAGAAATTTACGAACAAATTGCAGATGTAAGTAACTCACAAGATACCGTAATTTTTGGCGACTTTAATTTACCTGTGACCAAGTGGGGCGATACTCTTACTTCACACTCCGGACATGATGACTTGTATACGAACTTGCAAGAGAGTTCGCTTTATCAATTTGTTCGAACGCCAACCCGTGGTAATAACGTTCTTGACATTGTACTTGCAACAAAAGAAGAATTAATAGAGAATTTGAATGTTGGTGATGAATTCAGTAACAGCGACCATCGTACGATAACTTTCACTTTAAAGTTTACTAGTAACGAACCAAATAGTAGCATCGAAAAAGTCCCTAATTTCAAGAAAACAAACTTCCATAAACTTAGAGCTATGTTTAAAGAAACTGACTGGAGCTTTTTAATTCACAATAACGACATAAATACATCTTGGAAGTTATTCGAAGCCACTTACCTAAAAGCAGTGCAAGACTGCATACCATCGAAAATACGGCGTCCAGGCCATAATAATAAGCCCAAATGGTGGAATAAAGATATTTCAAACTGCCTGCTTGCTAAACAAATTTGCTAATGATAGATTAAAATCCTCACAAAATGACGAAGAACGGCTGAAATTTGTAGAGCTACGACGCAAAGCCAAAAAGTTAATTAAGCAAAGTAAAAAGACCTTAGAGTTACATATTGCGAATCAAAGTAAAACAAACCCGAAAGAATTCTATAGTTATATCAGAAAGAAAAAAGTAGTTACTTCAACTGTTGGACCGTTAGTCGATGAAAATGGAGAATACACCAAAGACGAAGTACAAATGAGTAATGCCCTCAATACCTTCTTTGCATCAGTTTTTACAACCGAAGACCTCAGTGATATCCCTACACCATCGCCGATTCAGATTGATAATTCAGATGTTCTAAGCAATATCACCGTTACAGAGAGAGAAGTATTGAATTGTTTAGATAAACTCAAGGTAAATAAAACGCCTGGACCTGATAAAATCTCGCCTAGAGTTCTAAAGGAAGCTAAGGATGAGCTCTCCAAACCACTGACATTACTATTCAATAAATCCTTGCAGTCTGGAACTATGCCCGATCAGTGGAAGCTAGCCAACGTAACACCGATATTCAAAATAGGCAGCAAATCCCTACCCAGTAACTATCGTCCAATTAGCTTAACCTCAGTTGTATGTAAAATGCTAGAAACGGTCATACGAGACAGACTCGTAAATCACTTAGAGGAAAATAACATACTTAAAGATACTCAACACGGCTTTCGTAAAAAACGTTCCTGTTTAACAAACCTCTTAGACTTCTTCCACGATATCCTCAACCTCTACGATGAGAGTAAAGCTGTAGATATTATATACCTTGATTTTCAAAAGGCCTTTGACAAAGTTCCCCACAAACGTTTACTGCTAAAACTAAAAGCGCATGGAATACAAGAAATGAAATGGATAGAAAATTGGCTCAGCTACAGAAAGCAAAGAGTAGTCATAAACGGTAAGGCATCTAAATGGACCAATGTAAGTAGCGGGGTACCCCAGGGATCGGTACTAGGACCAATTCTCTTTCTAATTTACATCAACGACATAGATGAGGGTCTCACCTGTACAATCTCAAAATTTGCTGACGATACAAAAATTGCAAATAGCGTACTCTCAAAAGAACAAGTTGACGATATGCAACACAATCTAGATAAATTGTCATGTTGGGCCCAAATTTGGCAAATGAGTTTCAATGCGGATAAATGTAAAGTACTACATATCGGATACCTAAATGAGAAAGCAAACTATTCGATGAATGGCACTCAGCTTAAGAATGTAAACAGAGAAACCGATCTGGGAGTAACAATATCGAGTAACCTAAAACCGAGTCAACAATGTTCAGAAGTTGTTAAGAAGGCAAACAAAATAATTGGCTTTATAGGCAGGTCATTTGAGCATAAATCCAAAGAAGTTATCCTAACCCTTTACAATTCCTTAGTCCGCCCTCTTCTGGAATACTGCGTTCAATCCTGGTGCCCTCATTACCAAAAAGATATAAACAAGCTAGAACGAGTTCAATGTAGAGTTACCAAAATGATACCTAGCCTAAAGAACAAACCATACGAAGAGCATCTTAGAGAATTAAATCTATTTCCTTTAACCCAGCGCAGATTAAGAGGTGACTTAATTCAAGTGTTCAAAATCATCAAAGGCATCGACAATATGAACTGTAGTAAGTACTTCACTATCGACCAAGCTAATTACACGCGGGGAAACGGTTGCAAAATTATTGGTAAATCTTTTAACTCACACGAATCTAAGAATTTCTTCTTCAATCGAGTTGTTAACTTGTGGAATGGGCTTCCCCGAAACGTTATAGACTGCATCACCGTTGATTCATTTAAACTCCGCCTAGACAAATATCTCGCATCAAACCCGCGACTGACTGCGTTTGTAAATGAATAACTTTATTTTATCCCCCCCTCAGTTACTAACCCATCTGTCCCCTACTAACTTCCTAATCCTGCCAAGGACATTAGTTCCAGGGCAGTAATTCGCTTTCCAATGTTCCCTTACCCACTCTAAACCACTGTTTGGACACTTGATCCTCAGTGTTTTGGAGGACAAGCAACCTAGAAGGGTCACTAGATCTGTTGTTGCTTGATTTCCTTTGTACTCCTTTGTACTCCTTTGTACTCACTGATTTTTTTGTTCTCTCTCTCTCTCTCTCTCTCTCTCTCTCTCTCTCTCTCTCTCTCTCTCTCTCTCTCTCAATTTCTACCACTTTGCTAGAGTCAGCCAGGAAATATGTGTGGAAATATACAGCCCATTAGCTCAGGCCCCATTTTGAGTTAGAAAGGTTAAGTGTCACGAATGTTGGCCTACCTATTATGAACAGGGTAATGTCTTCTCTTACTCATTTCAACCTAACTAAGCTTAATATAACGGTAAATCAGACTTTCCCTATTCTTACCTAACCTAAACTATCTTAACCTAACCAAACCTAATCTAATCTTAACCTAACCAAGCCTAATCTACTATCTTAACCTAACCAAACCTAAACTACTATATTAGCGTAACCAAGCAAAACTACAATCTTAACCTAACCAAAACTATCTTAACCTAACTAAGCCTAACCTAAACTATCTTAACCTAAAAAAGCCTAACTTAAACTATTTTAACCTAACTAAACCTAACATACCTATCTTAACCTAACCTAAATTATCCTAACCTTATCAAGCCTAACCTAAACTATCTTAACCTAACCTAAACTATCTTAACCTAACCTAACTATCTTAACCTAACCAAGCCTAACCTAAACTATCTTAACCTAACCTAAACTATCCTAACCTTATCAAGCCTAACCTAAACTATCTTAACCTAACCTAAACTATCCTAACCTTATCAAGCCTAACCTAAACTATTTTAACCTAACCTAAACTATCTTAACCTAACCTAACTATCTTAACCTAACCAAGCCTAACCTTATCAAGCCTAACCTAAACTATCTTAACCTAACCTAAACTATCCTAACCTTATCAAGCCTAACCTAAACTATCTTAACCTAACCTAAACTATCCTAACCTTATCAAGCCTAACCTAAACTATCTTAACCTAACCTAACCAAGCCTAACCTAACCAAGCCTAACCTTATCAAGCCTAACCTAAACTATCTTAACCTAACCTAAACTATCCTAACCTTATCAAGCCTAACCTAAACTATCTTAACCTAACCTAAACTATCCTAACCTTATCAAGCCTAACCTAAACTATCTTAACCTAACCAAGCCTAATCTAAACTATCTTAACCTAACCAAACTATCTTAACCTAACCAAGCCTAACCTAAACTATCTTAACCTAACTAAGCTTAC
Organism: Paralithodes platypus; assembly: GCA_032716605.1. Taxonomy (NCBI): domain Eukaryota; kingdom Metazoa; phylum Arthropoda; class Malacostraca; order Decapoda; family Lithodidae; genus Paralithodes; species Paralithodes platypus. The sequence goes on along the minus strand of CM064492.1, from coordinate 19,244,058 downwards.
CTAAACTATCTTAACCTAACCAAGCCTAACCTAAACTATCTTAACCTAACTAAACTTACCTAAACTATCTTAACCTAACCAAAACTATCTTAACCTAACTAAACTTACCGGTACCTAAACTATCGTAACCTAACCTAAACTATCCTAACCTAATCAAGCCTAACATAAACTATCTTAACCTAACCTAACTATCTTAACCTAACCAACCCTAACCTAAACTATCTTAACCTAACCAAACCTAACCTAACTATCTTTACCTAATCAAGCCTAACCTAAGCTATCTTAACCTAACCAAGCCTAACCTAAACTATCTTAACCTAATATAACTATCTTAACCTAATGAAGCCTAACCTAAACTATCTTAACCTAATGAAGCCTAACCAAAACTATCTTAACCTAACCTAACTATCTTAACCTAATGAAACCTTACATAAACTATCTAAACCTATTGAAGCCTAACCTAAACTATGTTTTCCTAACCAAGCCTAACCTAAACTATCTTAACCTAACCAAGCAGGTAATATAAAATAATGTTTACAAATCTAAAAATTGGTGCATCGAATAAAATAAAAAAAAATTACCTAGTCCCATAAATGATGTTTTTCGAAGCTGCAAAAGGTGAATCTGTTTACTTCGCTCTATTTTATCACTTACAAATATTTGTATTTACTTCGAGTAAATAAGCCATAATGTCAAAAATACAAATGCAAACATTGACTTACGCTATGCTATTTTAATTTGTATTATTATTATTATATATATATGTATACTGTATATATATATATATATGTTGTTATTATCATTAGTTATATTATCATTATCATTATTATTATTATTAGTAGTAGTAGTAGTAGTAGTACCGTAGTACTAGTAGTAGTGTTAGTATTAGTAGCAGCATTAGAAATAGTAGTAGTAGTAGCAGCAGTACTATTATTAGTAGTAGTAGTAGAAGTAGTAATAGTAGTAGTAGTAGTAGAAGCAGCAGCAACAGGTGTTATTTAGAACTGTAGTAGGTTTTCTGGTAGAATTAATAGTAGTAGGGGTTATGATATTAGTATATTATGTACAGTATATGGTAATGGGATCATTTGATAGTTAACATTTCTATAGTCATTTAGTTTCCCAGCTGATGGTAAATTGCCATTTCTTCATCTTCTTTACTCGGCTATTACAAAAATTGTGTAGCGAAATATGTTGCTGATTATGAAAACTTGGCAATGGGATGATGCAGAGAATAGTAGTTCCACATTTTTCCATTAAGTATCGAGACATCAGTTGCTAAGGGATTCAATTTGTCATTGTTGTTATTTATATATGTGATGCCTAACGATGTGCTTTCATTATTCAGGTAACGCTAACAGGTGATATATATATTTCATGTATATATATATATACTGTATATACAGTATATACAGTATATATATATATATATATATATATACCGGTATATATATATATATATATATATATATATATATATATATATATATATATATATATATATATTTGTATTCAGGTTAGCATTTTACAGTATTTGTATTTATACTGAAATTGATATGTGCATGCACATTTGTTTGTATTTGACTTTCTATGTTTATTGTTATATATTTAATGCTAGCTATTTTTGTGTGTAATGCCTGTCGCTGTTCTCTTTGCAAATTGTGATAACGCTAACAGACGATTACTGATAAAGTTGTATTTGTATTAATATTTGCGTATGTATTTTTATTGAGCCTATTCCTATTTATCACACGTTGCATTTGTATTGAAGTTTGTATTTATATAGAGGATTTTAGTTGTGTGTGTGTGTGTGTATGTTTTGTATTCATAATTTGGATTTCGATTGAGATCTGTATTTTTATTTGAATTGAGGCGTTTCTTTGTATATGTATTTTTCATTCTAATTTACAGTATATATATATATATATATATATATATATATACATATATGCATGTGTACTACCATTCACACTATTGCTGTTGATGTTTGTGTTCTGTGGGCTTATTGGGTTGATAGCGGCTTGTTGGTCGATAACAGGCAATTACAGTATATATAGCTTTGGAACTACCCGGTATATACAGTACAGTACAGTATATTGCCTCACTTCATCCACAGAGAGAGAGAGGGAGTGTGTTTGTGTGTGAGAGAGTGAGTGTGCGTGTATGTGTGAGAGAGTGTGCGTGTATGTGTGAGAAAGAGAGGTAGTGTGTATGTGTGTGTGTGTGTATGTGTATGTGAGAGAGAGAGAGAGGGAGTGTGTTTGTGTGAGAGAGAGAGTGCGGTTATGTGAGAAAGAGAGATAGTGTGTGTGTGTGGGAGAGAGAGTGTGCGTGTATGTGTATGTGTGTGAGAGAGAGAGAGAGTGTGTGAGAGTGAGATGCAGAGAATATATAAATATAGTGAGAGTAAGGTATTTCTCCGGTATTACGCTAGAGAGAACGAAAATATTGTCCTACCTAATTATTTCCATTTTAGTTCATACCATTGTTTATTTTACTCTACCCCTTGTTTGTGCCATCAATAATCGTATTATTGAAAGGATAGAAATACATCAAATTATAGCAATTACCACCTTCAGCGATGGGGCTGGTCTAAGGATACCCATCATAGGCTTGTTTAATATGTTTATTTATTTATTTATATATATTTGGTTTTTTTATTTATTGTATTCCTACTTTCTCTCTCTCTCTCTCTCTCTCTCTCTCTCTCTCTCTCTCTCTCTCTCTCTCTCTCTCTCTCTCTCTCTCTCTCTCAGCATATTCAGTTCCTCTCGCCTCTCTCTCTCTATCTAGTATAACATTAAACTGGGACCATACCAAAGTTGAGCTCCGGGAATTGAAATCTAATCAGGGAGTGGGAGACTGGCTGTTGGTGAGGAAGTTCGAGGTGGCAATATTGTAGTGTGTGTGTGTGTGTGTGTGTGTGTGTGTGTAGCCATCAGCTTAGGTTACCCATATGATACCCATCTCCCCTTGAACCATTTTTGCCAACCCCAGGGGGGACGTAACAACGTCGTCCACTTACCCCAGGTACCTATTTACAGCTAGGTGAACTCAGGCAACACATGAAAGGAGACAAGCCCAATTTGTCTCCGCCCGGCCGGGGGATTGAACCCCCGACCCCTCGTGTGTGGGACGAGAGCTCTACCTACTAGGCTACGGGCTGTGTGTGTGTGTGTGTGTGTGTGTGTGTGTGTGTGTGTGTGAAGGTGAGGGAGAGATGGTGCGTGTGTGTGTGTGTTTGCCGACAAGCGAGGGGTTTGTGTGCATGCATTTCGAAACATATCAACTCGGTGATTTCTGACATAGATATATATTATACAGTATTATAAAACAAGATCAGGCAGTTCTACAAAATATCCCCTAGTTAATATATAATACTATGCATTAACTGGGAATATTATAGCATGTAAGTTATTAACATCTTGCATTCATTGTAATTAATCAAATTCAATCCCAAACGTTGTTGAGAAATATAGTATTTTTTATAAAGTTGGGTATCATCCGCATTAATAAGAATCTAAATACGTGTCATAATCGATTAGTTCCAAAACATTGGTAGATATTTGACCTTTTGAAACTTGTGTATTTTCCTGTCTACATGTCCTCTGTGTTAATGTTAACCCTTTTCTGCCAACAGGTAAGATCCCCTTGCTGGTGACGTCAAGGTTGAGGAAGCAAGGTAAGGGGGGTCACCGGCTTTTTTTTTATCTTTCTCTCCTTTTCTCTCTTTCCCTGGCTTGTATCCATTCGGCCCCAATCAGCCCACTTATTTTAAGACGTTTATCACTATCCAGGTGTCGATTTCTTCCTGGCGAGCGATAGCCAGCCAGCATTGTATCGAGAAATCCGGCTTAGCCGGACATTTTTCTATCGAAAAATTTACAAATTTAACTTGCTGTCAAACCAGAAATATATGTATATGATGGCTCTCTACCGCTTTCCAGGAAAATATTGACACCTGGATGGGGATAAACGTCTTAAAACAGTAGGCTGAATGGGGCTCAATGTTTACAAGCCAAAGAGGGAGGGAGCGAAAGATAAAAAAAGCGAGGTGAAGAAGCAGTTTTCGGTTTGAAGGTCAGGGTATTGGTAGTTGTTGATGAACATACAAGAACGAAGATGGTTCCACTGATCTATACTTCGTGTCGATACTCTTGAATCCATTATGAAGTTGAAACGTATCCGTGATTTTGTAATGAGTTGTTTGGTTTATATATATTTATCCGTCTATCTATCTATCTTTGTATTTATCTATCTATCTACAGTATATATATATATATATATATATATATATATATATATATATATATAAGCCATTGCGCAAGAATGGAACCCTTACCGGCAACCCCTTGCCACTCTAGCTCCCTCGGACGTTAAAGCCGAAACTTCACTACTTCTACTGATCATTTAAGGGGACAGTGGTTATATATTTGGTCTATTTATTTATATACTCATATATTTCTAGTTCCCTCCCTAGACCTCCATCAAACTTAAACAAAACATCCATTATATCCCCCTCTAGATTAATTTGTAAATTTTTCGGTAGAAATGTTTTCCGGCCAAAGGCTGGTTCTTCCAAAATTACAGGCTCACTTTCGTTCGCCATGAAAACAAATCTACACCTATATAGCACGAAAGGTCTTAATATTGACAAAGAAATGTGGCGAAAGGTCTTAAAATCGACAAACTAATGGGCCGAACGTCTTATATTATAAAAACTAATGGAACTAAACATGAGGAAGAAGGGTGCCCAGAAAAACGACCCACCTTCCCTTAACCCAACGTCAGCTGCGAGGGGGCTGAGCAGTGGTGGATAAGTGAGAGTAGTGGAATAGTGGAATCAGAGGAGAGGTGGAAGAATGGATGGGAGTAGTGGAATAGTTTTAACCCCTTCTGTACCGGCGACGCCTTTTTAATTTGATTCTAGCTATATTTAGGCGAGTTCGTGCAGTTTAAGAAAGATTTGTGGCAGTAAAAAGGGTGAAGTGAGATAAATCGAAGCCTTTTAATTGCTGTAGGCCCTTTTTAATCTGAATAAATTGTCTAATAGTAGCCAAATTATAGGTTAAAAGACGTCGCCGGTACAGAAGGGGTTAATAGGGAAGGAATAAAAGTCAAAGAGTTGGAATAGTGGAGTTAGAAAAGAGCTAGAATAGTGGAGATAGAGAAGAATTGGAATGGTGGAGATAGAGAAGAGTTGGAATAGTGGAGATAGAGAAGAGTTGGAATAGTGGAGATAGAGAAGAGTTCGAATGGTGGAGATAGAGAAGAGTTGGATGGTGGAGATAGAGAAGAGTTGGAAAAGTGGAGATAGAGAAGAGTTGGAATGGTGGAGATAGAGAAGAGTTGGAATAGTGGAGATAGAGAAGAGTTGGAATGGTGGAGATAGAGAAGAGTTGGAATGGTGGAGATAGAGAAGAGTTGGAATGGTGGAGATAGAGAAGAGTTGGAATGGTGGAGATAGAGAAGAGTTGGAATAGTGGAGATAGAGAAGAGTTGGAATGGTGGAGATAGAGAAGAGTTGGAATGGTGGAGATAGAGAAGAGTTGGAATGGTGGAGATAGAGAAGAGTTGGAATGGTGGAGATATAGAAGAGTTGGAATGGTGGAGATAGAGAAGAGTTGGAATAGTGGAGATAGAGAAGAGTTGGAATGGTGGAGATAGAGAAGAGTTGGAATGGTGGAGATAGAGAAGAGTTGGAATGGTGGAGATAGAGAAGAGTTTGAAGTGGAGATAGAGAAGAGTTGGAATGGTGGAGATAGAGAAGAGTTGGAATGGTGGAGATAGAAAAGAGTTGGAATGGTGGAGATAGAAAAGAGTTGGAATGGTGGAGATAGAGAAGAGTTGGAATGGTGGAGATAATAAAAGGGTTGAATAGTGAAGGTAGAAAAGAAGTAAAGGATAAGAGATTGAGAGAAGGTCGAGTACTGAAGATGTACAATCAGGAGCAATAATACCTGTGTTGGTGGTGAAATGGTTTTGATGCTTATATTCTGGGTGTGGTGTCCCGAGTTCGAATCCCGGGAGGACCATATGCTTTCATTAGTTTATTCAAGTACTGTACAGTACATTGGGGTTTGTAATGTAGGATTAATGTTAAGAACGGGGTGTTACTTAATACCTGCACATCCATTTGAATCTTTGAATCTTTAAAGCCAAATTGTGAAGCCTCTAATATATATCAGAACATTCGAGTGTCTCGCTTGGTATCGATACAGATTCAATTGGGTGTGCAGATATTCTGGCTTATCTGAAAGTATTGTAAGTATTGAAAGTATCGCGCTAATAAGTCATGTAGCTTATCAGCTGTCATTACGTTTGGCTCTCTCTGTGCTGTATTAATGTCTGTCAGATGTTGAATAGGGTGGGTAAGTGTAGGAACATGCTTGTATAGCTCACTCGAAACGATTAAATCAAGTTTTAGACATTGCTGATACCAATTATTGATCGAAATATACTTGGTGCCGAGACATCACTTATTAGGCCGACTGTACAGTCTAAGACAAAAGTCGTGGCTTATAATTTTCGAAGCTATCCTGAAATGAATCGAAGCTTGTCGTAAATGTTTTACCTAATATTTTCATTCGGAGTTCATATTGAGCCAGGATTTGTGTCTTAGAGTGTACATGTAGTTGCGGAGACATACTTCGTAAACATGATTTCCTGCCTAACCTGCTTGCATATTCCAGAAGTTTGGATGAGCTCGTACATTCAACCTAATTTCCTTTTACCAGAACGATTGCAACAATTTCTCCTATTCTAGCCTACCCTGACCGAATCTAACATAATCTAACCGAGCTTAACCTAACTTCACCTAATTTAATTGAACTGTTACTTTAGGTTAGGTTAGGTTAGGTTAGGCTAGGCTTGGATCGGTTTAGTTAAGTGAATGTGGTATATTTTTATATTCAAATTCAAATATAAGTATGGTAATATGATTTACATACACTAAATCAATATATTTCTGACAATAGGTATAACATACAGCAAAGAGGACCTGGTACCCAGAGGTATATACGCCCTTGAATATTTGTTTTTAAATATACACCATGAATAATGATGGTAAACGTAAAGCAAAAGATGTATTTGTCTATTTATATGATTTTGTTTTATTTCTTATTAATTCATATATACAGTATATATATATATATTTTTTTTCTTTTTCTTTAAGGCAAGTGAGATTAAATAAAACAGCATAGTTAGCGTTAATATGTTTTTTATTGAGAGATTCAATGTCTCGTGCTATTATCCGATGTCGGTCGTTCAATAGGTACAATAATGAACCGAAGTTGTCAGCAGGTTGTGGGGTGGTAGGGGTTGTAGGACTACCACCCCACAACCTGCTGACAACTTCGGTTCATTATTGCACCTATTGAACGACCGACATCGGAATATTGCACGAGACATTGAATCTCTCAATAAAAAACATATTACGGTAATGCTAACTATGCTGTTTTATTTAATATCACTTGCCTTAAAGAAAATATATTACCTGGCTATACTAATTTCCATATACTGTATATATATATATATATATATATATATATATATATATATATATATATATATTAATTAATAAGAAGTACAAAACAGTCATATAAATAGATAAATAAATGAAATAAATAGACATAACCAAACCAAATATTAACGTAACTGTTCAACTAACTAGCCAACCATCATAGACCAACACACACAATACGGTAATACTTGCGGGATGTCACAATGGCCACACTCCAAAATGGCCACAACCTAAAAGTCCACAATTCTAAGCAGTCTATCTAGGTTTGGTTAGGTTAGATTAGGCTTGGTTAAATTAGGCTTGTTAAAATTAGGCTTGGTTAGGTTAGGTTAGATTAGGCTTGTTTAGATTGGGCTTGGTTAGATTAGGTTAGGTTAAATTAGGCTATGTTAGATTACACTTGTTTAGATTAGGCTATGTTAGATTAGACTTGTTTAGATTAGGCTTGGTTATAATAGGCTTGGTTAGGTTAGGTTAGATTAGAATAGGCTTGTTTAGATTGGGCTTGGTTAGATTATGTTAAATTAGTTTGGTTTCGGTTACGTGTGCTTAGGTTGCATTAGGCCTATTTAAATTACATTGAATTTGGCCATGAGAATGTGGCCATTTCGATTGTGGCCACTTCGGAGTGTTCCCGTTTTGACTTTAATCCAACATTTCTGTGTTTAGGTTAGGTTAGATTAGATAAGGTTTGTTTAGATTGGGCTTGGTTAGATTATGTTAAATTAGTTTGGTTTCGGTTACGTGTGCTTAGGTTGCATTAGGCCTATTTAAATTACATTGAATTTGGCCATGAGAATGTGGCCATTTCGATTGTGACCACTTCGGAGTGTTCCCGTTTTGACTTTAATCCAACATTTCTGTGTTTACTATACATTACTCATAATTTGTTTTCAAATTATGTACCGGCGACGTCTTTTGAATTATATTCCAGCTATATTGAGACGCTTTTCTGCAGTTTATGAAGGATCTGTGGTAGGTAAAAGGGTTGAGTGAGATAGTTCGAAGCCTGTTAATTGCTGAAGGCCCATTTTAAACAGAATAATATCGTCTATAATAGTGGCCAGAATATAGTTAAGAGGATGGTAATCGCTTTATCTGGACCCCCTTCTCCCTCATGTTTAGCATATTAGTTTTGATATTTTAAGACGTTCGTTCCATTAGGTTGGCGATTTTTAGATCTTTCGCCCCATTTCTTTGTCAATATTACGACCTTTCCTGACATTTAGGTTTCGATTTTTTCCTGGCGAGCGAAAGTGAGCCTGCAATTTTAGAAGGAACCGGCCTTCGGCTGAGACATTTTTCTACCGAAAAATGTACACATTTATCTTGAAAGGGGGTCTAGGTGATTATTTGTTAAGCTTGATGGAGGTCTAGCGAGGAAACTGATACATATATTAATAAATAAATATATAGATATAAATAAATATAAATACTGTATATATAAATATATAAATATATAGATAAATAAATAGAATATAGAAAACAAAAATAAGCAATACCCCTTTAAAATGACGGCACCGATACTGTATGGGTTAAATATTTACTTTGAGTTAAAATCTACTATGGTTTAAAATCTACTATGGGTTAAATATTTACTTTGAGTTAAAATCTACTATGGTTTAAAATCTACTATGGGTTAAATATTTACTTTGAGTTAAAATCTACTATGGTTTAAATATTTACTTTGAGTTAAAATCTACTATGGTTTAAAATCTACTATGGGTTAAAATCTACTATGGGTTAAAATCTACTATGGGTTAAAATCTACTATGTATGGGTTTAAAATCTACTATGGGTTAAAATCTACTATGTATGGGTTTAAAATCTACTATGGTTTAAAATCTACTATGGGTTAAAATCTACTATGTATGGGTTTAAAATCTACTATGGGTTAACATCTACTATGTATGGGTTTAAAATCTACTATGGGTTAAAATCTACTATGGGTTAAAATCTACTATGTATGGGTTTAAAATCTACTATGGTTTAAAATCTACTATGGGTTAAAATCTACTATGTATGGGTTTAAAATCTACTATGGGTTAAAATCTACTATGTATGGGTTTAAAATCTACTATGGGTTAAAATCTACTATGGGTTAAAATCTACTATGTATGGGTTTAAAATCTACTATGGGTTAAAATCTACTATGTATGGGTTTAAAATCTACTATGGGTTAAAATCTACTATGTATGGGTTTAAAATCTACTATGGTTTAAAATCTACTATGGGTTAAAATCTACTATGTATGGGTTTCAAAAATCTAACTATGGTTTAAAATCTACTATGGGTTAAAATCTACTATGTATGGGTTTAAAATCTACTATGGGTTAAAATCTACTATGTATGGGTTTAAAATCTATTGGTTAAAATCTACTATGTATGGGTTTAAAATCTACTATGGGTTAAAATCTACTATGAGTCAAAATCTACTATGGGTTAAAATCTACTATGGGTTAAAATATACTATGAGTTAAAATCTACTATGGGTTAAAATCTACTATGTATGGGTTTAAAATCTACTATGGGTTAAAATCTACTATGGGTTAAAATCTACTATGTATGGGTTTAAAATCTACTATGGGTTAAAATCTACTATGTATGGGTTTAAAATCTACTATGGGTTAAAATCTACTATGTATGGGTTTAAAATCTACTATGGTTTAAAATCTACTATGGGTTAAAATCTACTATGTATGGGTTTAAAATCTACTATGGTTTACAATCTACTATGGGTTAAACTCTACTATGTATGGGTTTAAAATCTACTATGGGTTAAAATCTACTATGTATGGGTTTAAAATCTACTATGGGTTAAAATCTACTATGTAGGGGTTTAAAATCTACTATGGGTTAAAATCTACTATGTATGGGTTTAAAATCTACTATGGGTTAAAATCTACTATGGGTTAAAATCTACTATGGGTTAAAATCTACTATGGGTTAAAATCTACTATGAGTTAAAATCGACTATGGGTTAAAATCTACTATGTATGGGTTTAACATCTACTCACAGTGTCTGGAGCTTGCCCAGGTCACCCAAGGCACCGTCCTGCACCACTTGGAGACCAGAGTGAGTGATGGACCTGGGGAGACGGGACAAGAGGAGCTAGATTATATACAGTAGGTTAAGGGGATCACCGGACTTTTGTTTTATCTTTCTATCTTTCTCTCTTTCCCTGGCTTGTATCCATTCGGGCCCCATTCAGCCAACTGTTTTAAGACGTTTAACCCCATCCAGGTGTCGATTTCTTCCTGGCTAGCGATAGCGAGCCAGTATTGTATGGAGAAATCCGGCTTCGCCGGAGAAATGTTTGTATGAAAAAATGTACAAATTTAGCTTGCCGTCAAAACAAAAATATATACCTGTACATGCTGGCTCGCTAAAGCTCGCCAGGAAAATATTGACACCTGCATGGGGGTAAACGTCTTAAAACAGTAGGCTGAATGGGGCCGAATGGATACAAGCCAAAGAGAGAGGGAGTGAAAGAGAACAAAAACGATGTGGGCTCCCTTAACCCTTTCAGAAGAGGGTGATGCTATTTCATTTGATTCAATCCATTAGTTTGGAGATTATGACACGTTTCTCCCCATTAGTTTCGCGCTGATAAGGCGCTTCACCCCATTTAGGTGTCGATTTTTGTCTGGGTGAGCGACAGCGAGCCCGTAACGTAGAAAAAATCGGTCTTTGGCCGGAACATTTTGTTTGAAAAGTTTACAAATAAATTTGAGTGCGTGGGGGCATTTTGTGTTTGAAGGCGTTTTATTATCTTAGAGGACAAACTAAAGTGCATAGCTCGAAATTCCAAAAGCAAGTAATATCCTCATTAAAACATTAACAAAATATAATATGCCACAAGACATGAGATGAGATAGTGTTAACTCACAGATGTCTGAGGTCCTTGAAGTGATGAAGGTCCATCTTAGTAAGGACACACAGCTGCGTCTGCCACACCATTACTCTGGAACAAGATACAGATCATATAATAGAAAATGTAATTGAATAATTTTTAAAATTTTACTACAGCTTATAACGGTATGTTTTATATATATAATATATATATATATATATATATATATATATATATATATATATATATATATATGTATATATATATATATATGGTAGATAGATAGATATATACAGTATATTATATACCAGGATATATTATATATATATATATATATATATATATATATATATACTATATATTATATATATATATTTGTATTTATTAAAAGTACTTTTTTAATTATACTTCCTTCTCAAATGATGACAAACTGCGTGGAATATATATTAATATTAGCAGATACAATATATTCTCTTGTTGTGATTGTTGCTACATACAATTTCTGTAAATTTACTAATTAATATTAAGTATATGTCACAAATACACGTTTAAATATAAATGGAAAAGGTTAAGTATCCTTTATCACGAAGTGGTAGAGTTGGTTAAAGCATGGACAATCGTCCTGACTGTCGGTGGATCGAGCCCCGCTGAGAGTATAAACATATACTAATTAGCAAATATCTAATTAAGCGCAATGTAAAATAGAACAAGCCAATTTCGAATAACGGTTACAAATGAGATCGTATCGCGTGTCAGTGAAAATATACGATACGGTAAAAAACGATGTACGTCATCAATCACTCAATCAATCCCAAACCATCAATCATTACCATCACCAACAGCGGGTTCCCGCATTAAGGTACAGTCACGTTCAGGAGTTTTTGAAAGTGTAATTATGATACACGGGCGAGCTCTTTTGGGAAATTGCCTGAGCCACACAAACCAAATTACTGGAATGCACTAGTTAATAATCACCGTCTTGTTTTTATCATTATGGGAGTGTTCAAGTACTCCACAAATGGCCGGTGAAAGTGGTGCGATGTAATACAATCGAAGCATTCAAAAGGAATCGTGACATTCATTTTCAAGGAAGTTAGGGTAATGTATGGTAAAAAAAAAAAAAAAAAAAAAAAAAATATATATATATATATATATATATATATATATATATATATATATATATATATATATATATATATACAGTATATAGCGTGTTCTTTAATATGGGCTCACCATCACTCGCCCAGAATAAATTTGACACTCGAATGCGGTGAAGGCTTAACATCTACAAACTAATGGCGCAAAACAAGGTAGATAGATTAATCTAGTCAGCGAAACGAACCTCTGAAATGTTAATTGTAGGTAAAGAATTAACGTTAAAAAGAAGATGCGATTAATTCGGGATGGCTGCGACCAGTTAAGGCCACGAGTTATGTCTTACAGTGTACTCACCCTAATTTCAGCTTTGGTAAAATCTATAATTAAAGAAAAAAAAAAACACGAAAAAAACGAGTGTCGTTATTACAATCATACGAATAACAAAACTATAGTTGCACCATTTACCTCTCCAAAAACTTAAGGGGAGACTGGCCGTTTGTTTGGTCTATTAATTCATTTATTCAAATATTTGTTTAGTTTCCTCGCTAGACCTCCATCAAGCTTAGAAAAACACCCCCTAGACCCCCTTCAAGATAAATTTGTACATTTTTTGGTAGAAAAATTTCCCGGCCGAAGGCCAGTTCCTCTTTAAAATTGCAGTTCGCTATCGCTCGCCAGGAAATAATCGACACCTAAATGGCATGAAAGGTCTTAAAATTGACAACGAAATGGGGCGAAAGGTGTTAAAATCGCCTAACTAATGGGCCGAACGTCTTATAATCTCAAAACTAGTGGGGCTAAACATTAGGGAGAAGGGGGTCCATTAAAAACGGTCTGCCTCTCCTTAACCCGTAAATCTCAACCAGTGCCAAATTAACCAGGATCAATTACATCTATTTAGTCCGAGGGAGGGTATTTATATATATAATGTTTTTTTGTTTTTGTTTTTTATCTCTCCCATTTTGTTCAATTAGTTTGGAGATTTTAAGATGTTTCACCCCATTATTTTGGAAATAATATGACGCTACACGCCATTCAGTTGTCGATGGTGTTCTGGGCGAGCGACAGCAATCCTGAAACGTAGAAGAAATTGATCTTCGGCCGGGACAATTATTCTATCGAACAATGTACAAATTTATCTAGCAGGGAGTCTAGGTGGTCAGTTTTTCGTTTGAAGGAAATGACAAACGCAAACAAAGACTCAGACATAGACGAAGCACCGAGCACAAACAATATGAACAAGCATCAACTCAGTAATGCTGGATATATAATTACCGGCCGTTGCAACAAGTATATGGGACTGGAGTTCTCGCAGAGAGGCTCCAGTCCTGACGTTTTTCTTGACTTACATTGTGCTGGCTTAATAATTCAATAGGCTTGATAGCCTCTGAAGTCCTAGTTAAACTAAATAACTAAGCAACAAGTACTTTTATCTTTTACTGTACTTCCCATTTCTCAACTTATTCTTCCTCTATCCAAAACTCTCTCTCCTACATCCACTAGCCATCGTATCGTAACATATTAGTGAAGTGTGTCGAGTTGTGAAATAATGTAGTGTTGTTGGTATGTGTGTGTGTGTGTGAGAGAGAGAGTTTGTATTAGTTAATGAGAGAGTTCGTTAGGGATTGAGAGAGAGTTAGCTGGTTAAAGAGTAACTTAGTTAGCGAGTTATTTAGGTACCGGTATATAGATAATTAATTTGCAAATACGTACAGTAAATGCATGTATGTATGGGTGTTTGTAGGCTGTATGAGTACGTACTTGCGTATTCTTACGGTATGTATTTTAATAATGTGTGGCATACTTTTCATGTACGCATTGTTATATAAACATGAATTATATGCGTGTTAGTTTGTATGGTGTCTGTTGCTGGTCATGTTATGTGTTATGAATATGTGTGTTATGTTATGTGGTATATATGTGTTATGGAAATGTGTCATCTTATTGGTATTTGTTATGTGTTATATTATGTATTCTAAATATGTTTATGTCGTGTTATGTTATTTGGTATGAGTTATGGTATGTGTTATATTATGTATTATGAATATGTTTTATGTATGTGTTATATTATGTGGTATTTGTTATGTATAGGCCTATGTGTTATAGTATGGGGTAAGTGCTATGTGTTATGTATATGTGTTATGTTATGTATATGTGTCGTATTATGTGGTATGTTATGCTATATGTGTTATATAATTATGTGGTATTGTTATGTATATATATTATATTATGTGGTATGTGTTGTGGTATGTGTTATGTATATGCGTTATATTATGTGGTATACCGTATATAATGTTATTTGTTATGTATATGTGGTATGTTATGTGGTATGGTAAGAAGGAGGAGGAGATACCACAGTGTATAATGTCGTGGACTACAGACCCAAAAGGATATCAGGTCGAGTCCACGCCAAACTTCAGGGTTTTTTCCTAGGTGATCTGATCGTCCCTGCTGTTTTACAAGTATCCTGGCTACATCAACACGCCTAGAAAATACCCCCTATATCGTCAGAATAGGAGCCGTCAATCTATGGACAAACTTGCCAGATTCACCAGATTCTTTAAATTTATCACCAATAAAATTATAAAATGTGAAAATTGCCAATAGTTACTATATTTTTTGTTGTTATTCAAAACATCAAGTATAATTTTAGATACATTTGTCCTGCATTATGGTTGAAAACAGATACAGCTAACGGATATATTATATTAAGCACATGTTTATGTTTTCATTGGAATGAAGAGTATTTTATACAGAGATGCTGATTGGTTGTTGATGATGTGTGTTGATAAAGTTGAGATATCTTCATTATTCCATATTTATTATTGAAACTAAATTTTTCAGCAATTGTACTTATAATGGGATAATCTAAAGTGGTATACGAACCCTGAGAGCTAAATATATCACATATAACACATTAATAACATAGATATCATAAAGTGAACACAAGCGATATTTCTTGCTTGTGCAATGTTCGAGCAATGTATTATAGTTTGATCCCTAGGCTGACAAAAACGCCTTCCCAGACTTCTTTCAAACTAAAATATTGCCCCCCTTCACCTAGACCCATTCAAGCTAAATTTATTTTCACCTAGACCCATACCAGCTAAATTTGTTCATTATTCGATAGCAAATATCTACCATATATGCTCACCATGACACTATCACTCGCCCAGAAATAAATCGACACTTAAAAGCGGTGAAGCGTCTTAAACTCTTCAAACTAATGACACAAAACAGGTAAATTAATCTAGGCAGCCTCTTTCATGTAAATCTTCTTGTTATATTTGTATGTGTATATATTTAAGCTACCCGTGTTGCCTTTGGAATGTTGGTAGTAAAACTTTTCCTCTTCTCTTTCTCCCTTCCGCTATTCCCCTCTTTTATTGTTTCTTGTTCCTTGTTTCATTCACTATCTTTTAGTCCTTGCTGCAGGTCTCTTGTTTTGCTGGATTCCGTTTCTATTAATTGGGAGAGTTTTTATTTGCTATGTGATACTGCGGGGTTGGGTTTTTTTCCCCACTGTTATCTTTCTATTAAATAATATATGCCTCTCTCTCACTCTCCTCTCTCTCTCTCCCAGCCCTGCAAGGTTATTAATTTTTAACTGTTTTCATGTACGGAAAATTGCCGGAGGGTGGGGGAGAGAGTCCTTCATCTTTGCCTATCCTTTTATCCCTTCCTTCCACTTTATCTTGGGGTTGCTATCTTTACCTAGGATTAAGTCCTCGGCCAATCTGCCGCAGGGATCGTAAGATCCTGTGTTGGCCCAGTGTATCTCTGTAAATCTCTCTCTCCTCCAGTGTATCTCTGGTAAAATCTCTCTCTATCATCTAGCCTATCTAGCTATCTATCTATTCTATCTATCTATCTATCTATCATAATCTAGCTTGATCTATCTGATCTATCTATCTCTATATCTATCTATCTAGTTCATCTATCTATCTATCTATCTAATTATTCTCTATCTAGCTATCTATCTATCTATCTATCTCTCTCATCTACTCTCGTCTCTCTCCTCCAGTTGAAAATCTACTTTGCAATACCGATTTCGCATATCGTCTTACTTTTATGTGTAATTATTTCTTCCTCCATATTTTTCACCTCTCTCCTTCGCCTCTGAGTATTTCTCCTTTACGCTTCCTTCCTCACCCATGCCTTCACTCTAATGTCAGCCAAATTGTCGTCCTCCTCTATGAGCAAACCTTTTTGTTTTTCTCTCTTTTTTTTCCCCTTGTCTTTTGACTCGCTGTCCCCTTCGTATACTCGCCATTCCACCATACACACACCACACATATTTTACCCTCAGAAAACAACCACCACACGACAAATAACCTAACAATACAGAACACAACACTTATTTACCAGCACAACCCATCTCACACGACAATAACCTAACAACAACACATACACACATACACAGACACACACACACACATACACCTCGACAGCATTTACCCTCACAAACATTCCACCAACGCGATAACCTAACAATACACACACACACACACACACACGCACAAAGCTCCGTAGCCATATCTGTAGGTAGCGCTCTCGTCTCACATCACACCAACGAGGTGGTCGGGGTTCAATCCCCCGCGCCGGGCGGAGACAAATTTGGGCTTGTCCTCCTTTCATGTGTTAGCCTCAGGTCACCTAGCTGTAAATAGGTAACCTGGAATAAGTGGACTACGTTGTGAACGTCCCATCTGGGGTTGGCAAAAAAAAGGTACAAGGCGAGGGGTCAGATGTGCATATGGCTTCAACACCTAACGCGGATGGCTACTAAGCCTTCGGGCGAGACGGTACCGTCTACAGTGAGAATGGTACCATACAGATCCACCCTAAGCCTTCGTTTCCGATGTCGCCAATTGGCTAAAATATCAGTGACTAACCCACACTCACCACCGCCATTCCACCGATACATATACAACCTACACATATAGGCAGGCGGGAAATAACGCGCATGCTCACTCCCGCATACAACTAGAGTAAGTAACTATAGTAAGTACACACACACACACACACACACACACACATTTACCCCTCAACGCAGTAACCTAACACCACACACACACCATTTACCCTCACAAACACCCACACACAAAAACCTAACACCCCACACACACACCCCACACACACACACACCACACCTAAGCTGTGGTGAATGTTTTTTTCTCGGTACAAAACGTTAATTTTGCATGCTTACAAGTGCATTTTTCGATTTTAAAAAACCTAAATAAAACTATCTAGATAAAGATTAACCTACCTTAACCTAACCCGAACACACTCCATTTCAGCGTATTTTAAAGAGGTTGTACACTTAAACTGTCGCCACCCCAAACCTCATGTACGTTGCAAACCTACATATATCGTGATTTTTGTACCTTTAAACAAACACACCACCGCTTGTTCACACACCACACCACAACCACACACCACAACTAAGCCATTTCATTTACCCATTTCTCCTCCTTCTCCACCCAAATATTCACCCACAGTTTCAACCCTACATATACCTACGCACACCACCTAACCATCTAACATTCCCTATTAAGCCCACCATCACCCCGCACCTAATTCGCCTGCCACCTGCCCAGAACTACTCACCGCTCTGCCTACATCATCTAAAATCCCCAACCGGCTCACCCCACCCTACTAGCCTCCTTCACCCACCTACCTCCCACCTAATGAATGTACCCCTAATATCCTAAGCCCTTCTCCCCCACCTACCTAACATTCCCACTCACCACCTACATCCCACCTAATGAACCTAATCCTAAACCCCCTCACCCACTTACCTAACATTCCCACTCACCACCTACATCCCCCTAATGCACCTATACTAAACTCCCCTCCCCCCCCTACCTAACATTCCAACTCACCCACCTAATGAATCCTATCCTAAACCCCCCTCAACCCCCACTTAACATACCTAACATTCCGCACTCACCCACCTACATCCCCATCCAATCGACCCATTATACATGCCTACGAACGACCACCTAAAACAATCCTTCCACCCTACTAAGCCCTCCCCCCCTCCTCCATTCACGCCCACCCTGTGCACAACGCCCACCCTCCCTCACCCTCCACCCACCACCACCCACCCTCCAACACGTCCCACCCTCAAGAATTGTTGAATCTCTGGTCCCCTTGTTGCGGTAAGGCGGTGTGAGACGTTGCAACACCTGTCTATAATTATTATATCCGCTCCGGGAAGCTGTGTGGGCCAACTTATCTCTATAGGAGCCGGTATGGTCAATCACGGTATACCTTTTAGATTATAGACCATATTGGAGTAGAAATACCTATATATTTGTTAATGGTCCCCCCCCTTCCGCCCCCCCATCGCACCTCCATAATTATACCCCACTGACTTTACTAGCCAGGCCAATTACCTCCACCAGACTTTCCCCACCTACCCATCCATATTCGCCCATCCACATTGCCCTACCACTTACCCAGCTATAATTCGTTCCCACCCTACGAATAGAAGTAATGGTAAAACTGAAATGAATAATCAAATGATACACTACTAGCAATATACATGTAGTAATTGGAATCAACATAATACATAACCTATCCAACAACCTTCTCCAAGGCTCCTACCCCCCCCCCCCCCCCCCCCCCCCCCCGCCCCCCCCAGGTCTGTAGTCCCTGTGATCTCCCAACAGTGAGGGGGGTGGTAGGGGGGGGGGGGATTAGATTTGGGACGCCTGTCGATATATCCATTATTTCTTCTCTCTTCTCTCTCATCTCCCATCTCGTCTCGCTCTCATCTTCTCTCTCTCTCTCTCCTCCTCTCTCTCTCTCGTCATCTCTCCTCTCTCTCTCTCTTGCATGACATTGTACTGTAGTTTTTGACTGATAATCTTTGGTTTTTCAAAATTCTATTTGTTCAAGTTAGTAGAGACGCCGCCGATACCAGCGCCACCCTGTGTACGCAAAAACAAAAACCCTCTTCTTGTATTTTATATATCAAAGTCTAAAGCCAATACTGTACTTGGTTGAACTTTTTTTCCTTGTGGTTTATCTATATAAATCGCAACACTAACATTTGTCAAGATAGTTTTTAAATGTTGGGTTAGAATAATTGTATGTTACTCTGTAATACTTTTTTGATAGCCAATTTTATAATCGCATTTCAGCTACTTCCACCATATTAATATGCCTCTCACACTCTTTATGCCAGGGATAGTACTAACTCCATTATTATTATTATTTGTGTCGACCACTGTATAAACCTTATATACATGCTTTAGCCTAACTGTGGCCATACTGCTATCATAATTTTATTTTTTTTTTCATGCATACAAATTGTGTTCTATTGCTAACATATTCTTTTTTGTGAGTTACAGTCGTTAATTGTACCATATTGCTAACGCAATATTTTTTGTTACGGTACTGTATATACTGCTTTTCCAGTTTTCTCACTAGGCCTAAATTCAACCCTCTCCCACCTTTTTTCCAGTAAATTTTGTAACAAATTAACTAGTCCATTTGCAATGTTCAGGCTTGAACTGTGTCATAACTGCTACCATCAATTTTTGTTTATTTTCATGGCATAAATTGTGGTCTATTGCTCACATATTTTTTGTTGTGATTTACAGGCATACTATTCTTTTTGTGATTTATTCTTTTTGTGATTTACAGGCATTAATTTTACCATATTGCTAACAAAATACTTGTTGTTACTGTACTGTATACTGTTTTCCCCGTGTTTCTCACTAGGCCTTACATTAAACCCTCTCCCACTTTTTGTTTTTTTTCCCGTAAATTTTGTTAACAAATTTCTAGTCCATTTGGTGGATTTTCAGGCTTTAACTGTGTCATACTGCTAACATAAATTTTTGTTTTATTGTTAGGCATAAATTGTGTTATCTATTGCTAACATAGTTGTTTTTTGTGATTTTCAGGCATATAAATTTGATCACATTGCTAACATACATTTTTTGTGCTTTTCAGGGCTTTAAATTGTACCATTTTGCTAACATAAATTTGTGTGGATTGTTCAGGCATATTGTGATTATATCGTCATGGCGCCGCAACGAAATTGCACGAGTTTTTCCGGTATATTTGGCCCTACCATGTTTGTTGATACTGATGTCCAAATTTGTAGATTTTTGCCCGCTCCGAGAGAATATTGCGGATGAATTGAATGCAGCTTCACCGCAAGATCGATGCCACTGACTATACGAAGCTTGAATCCCTTCAAGAATTTGCCACACTCAACTGTAGGAGTGCCCCTCGGACCCAAGAAACCACTACAATGTCAACCGCCATTCCAGTGCATACAGTACCGGTACCGGTACCCACACCAGCAGCTACCTTATCTGTTGCATAAAATAATAATGACTCTACTCTCACTCCCCCCCAGGACAACTTTTTCCGTTATTGAAGCACCAATGTGCCATCCCAGTACCAGTACCAATAAGGTCATCCCGACAACATTGCCAAAACCGCTTCAAAATTCCTTGCTATTGACTAGGAAGAGGAAACGGAAGAATTTTGGCTTGTGGGCGACTCCCATGGTCTGGGGCTTTGGCCACTTTAACCGAGTTCGTGCCAGGGCCATGCCAGGACCAGAAAGCCGATTCTGTATCGCAGGTGGCGGCGGGCTGAGACGGACATTGTTGCGGCTGTGGAAGAGGTTTCCAGGCTCGCCCCCGCAAAACTACGTACGTCATCCACGTTTTGTCCAACGGACGCGGTCAGAGGAACTACTTTTGCAAGTACCGGTGGCTGATCAGGTCCTTCAAGGAAAAATCTAATAGAATCTTAATTTCAGGAATTGTTCCCCAGGATTGAATGTAGAAAACCGATTCTTACCACATAGCTACCAGTACAAATCGCCGACTAAGCCAAACTCGGCAGGGAGGCGGCCATCGGCTTTTGCGCCACGTGTTATCATTTTTACTATGATAAATCTTTGTTTTTCAGGAGATGGTGTACATCTCAATGAAGTAGGAGCGGCACGTCTTGGTCGTCTGCTGAACGATGCAGTCAAGGATTTTCCGTTAAAAAAACCGGGTCAACCGGGGGTCCGGGGGTAATGATAAGTCAAATACTAACTGAAAATGCAGAACAATGCACAATCAGTAACATCCAACTCTAATACACTTTAAGTGTGTTATGTAAAATGCTCGTATGCATACTGCAGATAATTTTTTAGATCAAGATGAACTCGTGTTTACCGAACATTATGATATAAATCGGCATTAAACAGAATCTTGGTTAAATACGGAAGACAGAGACTTTTCCCTAGCCGAATATTACGCTTCCTGGTATATACAATGTTTGAGACAAGTCGGATCAATAGAAATGGAGGAGGAGTTCTGTTTTATTGATACGGAAAGTCTTAATCCCTGTCTTATTGTCAAACCCTTCAAATTGCGAATAGAGACATATCTTACGTACTATTAAATAATAAACGAGGAACTAAAATACCACTAGCATACTTAAAATATAACAGAAGACCCTCAGCTCAATCAGTGCA
The DNA here is from genome assembly GCA_032716605.1 of Paralithodes platypus. Classification (NCBI taxonomy): domain Eukaryota; kingdom Metazoa; phylum Arthropoda; class Malacostraca; order Decapoda; family Lithodidae; genus Paralithodes; species Paralithodes platypus. The sequence goes on along the minus strand of CM064492.1, from coordinate 19,222,085 downwards.
AACTGGGACAGTGAAATTTATGAACAACTTGCAGAAATAACTAACATACAAGAATACCGTAATTCTTGGCGATTTCAACCTACCCGTGACTAAATGGGGCGATAATTCTTACTTCACAACTCTGGACAACGACCTCTATGGTAAGTTGCAAGAGAGCTCAGCTTTTCACATTGTACAATCTCCCGACCCGTGGTAATAATGTGCCTTGACCTTGTACTCCGGCAACAAAAGACGAATTAATAGAGAATTTGAATGTTTGGTGATGAATTCAGTAACATCGACCATCGTACGATTAACTTTCACTTTAAAGTTTACTAGTAACAAATCAAATAGCAGCATTGAGAAAACCTAATTTCAAGAAAGCCAATTTTCATAAACTTAAATCAAAGCTTAAAGAAACTGACTGGAGCTTTTTTTCTGACTAACACTAACGACATAAATACATCTTGTGAGTGTTTTTTTCACAACCACTTACCTTCGCAGTGCAAGAGCGCATACCATCGAAAATACGGCGTCCAGGAGCCATAATGATAGGCCCAAATGGTGGAACAAAGATATTTCATACTGTCCTGCTTGGCTAACCAAAAAATTTTGGTAATGATAGAGTAAAATCCTCACAAACTGACGAAGAACGGGTGAAATTTGTAGAGCTAACGACGCAAAGCCCAAAAGTTAATTAAGCAACGTAAAAAGACCCTGGAGTTACATGTTGCGAATCAAAGTAAAACAAACCCGAAAGAATTCTACCGTTATATCAGAAAGAAAAAAGTAGTTACTTCAATCAACTGTTGGACCTCGTTAGTCGATGAAAATGGAGAATACACCAAAGACGAATTAGAAAATGAGTAATGCCCTCCAATACCTTCTTTGCATCAGTTTTTTACAACAGAAGACCTCAGTGATATCCCTACACCATCGCCGAGTCAGATTTGATAATTCAGGACGTTTCTAAAGCCATATCACCGTTACAGAGAGAGAAGTAATTGAATTGTTTTAGATAAACTCCATGTAAATCAAACGCCTTTAACCTGATACAATCTCGCCTAGATTTCTAAAAGGAAGCTAAGGATGAGCTCTCCAAACCACTGACATTGCTATGCAAAGAATCCTTGCATTCTGGGACTAATGGCCTTATCAGTGGAAGCTAGCCAACGTACCCCCCCGATATTCAAAAAAGGCAGCAAATCCCTACCCAGTAACTATCGTCCAATTAGCTTAACCTCAGTTGTATGTAAAATGCTGAAAACGGTCATAAGCGACAGACTCGTAAATCACTTAGAGGCAAATAACTTTAATTAAGAAAAATACTCAACACGGGCTTTCGTAAAAAACGTTCCTGTTTAACAAACCTCTTAGACTTCTTTCTTCCACGATATCCTCAACCTCTACGATGAGAGTAAAGCTTTAGATATTATATACCGTGATTTTCAAAAAGGCCTTTGACAAATTCCCCCACAAACTTTTACTGCTAAAACTAAAAGCTCAATGGAATAAAAGACGGTGTGTTGAAATGGATAGACCTGGCTTCAGCGACAGAAAGCAAAGAGTAGTCCTAAACGGTAGAGCATCTAAATGGAACCCATGTAAGTAGCGGTATACCCCAGGTATCGGTACTAGGACCAATTCTCTTTCTAATTTACATCAACGACATAGATGAGGGTCTCACGTGTAATAATCTCCAAATTTGCTGACGATACAAAAATTTGCAAGAGCGTACTCTCAAAAGCACAAGTTGACTATATGCAACACAATCTAGATAGATTTGGTCATGTGGGCCCCAAATTTGGCAAATGAGTTTCAAATTCGGATAAATGTAAAGTACTCACATATCGGATCACCTAAATGAGAAAGCAAACTATTCGATGAATGGCACTCAGCTTAAGAATGTTAACAGAGAAGCCGATCTGGGAGTAACAATATCCGAGTACCCTAAAAAAACCGAGTCCACATTGTTCAGAATTTGTTAAGGACGGCAAACAAAATAATTGGCTTTATAGGCAGGTCATTTGAGCATAAATCCAAAGAAGTTATCCTAACCCTTTACAATTCCTTAGGCCGCCCCCCCCCCCCCCCCTACCCTCTTCTGGAATACTGCGTTCAATCCTGGTGCCCTTATTAAACAAAAAGATATAAACAAGATCTAGAAACGAGTTCAACGTAGAGTTACCAAAATGATACCTAGCCTAAAGAACAAACCATACGAATAGTGTCTTAGACAATTAAATCCTATTTCCTCTTTAACCCAGCGCAGATTAAGAGGTGACCTTAATTCAAGTGTTTTCAAAATCATCAAAGGCATCGACAATATTAACTGTAGAAAGTAGTTCAGTATCGTCCAATGTAATCACACGCGGGGGAGACGGTTGCAAAATTATTGGTAAATCTTTTAACTCACAACTCAAACTAATCTAAGATTCTTCTTCTTCAAAATCGAGTTGTCAACTTGTGGAATGGGCTTCCCCCGAGACGTTAATAGACTGCAGCACACCGTTATTTCAATTTAACTAAACTCCTTTAGACAAATATCTTGCATCAAACACCTCCGCGACTGACTGTGTTTTTTGTAAATGAATAACTTTATTTTATCCCCCCCTCAGTTACTCACCCATCCTGCCACTGACATTAGTTCCAGGGGCAGTAGTTCCCTTTCCAATGTTCCCTTACCCCCGTCTAAACCACTGTTTGGACCACTTGATCCTCAGTGTTTTGGATGACAAGCAGCCTAGAAAGGGTCACTAGATCTGTTGTTTGCTTGATTTCCTTTGTAACCTTTGTACGTACTCTCTCTCTCTCTCTCTTTCCTCTCTCTCTCTTCCCGATGTGTTGGATACATGTTACTTGATTATTTTGGAACCATTAATATACCTACGGCATACTGTAGTATGACGGAAAGATTGATTGAGAGAGATAGTTCCAGAGTTCACTTGCTGAGTAGCTAAACTACTGAGATTATTTGTTAATTCTTGGGTTACAGAGATTGACAGAATAGAAGTGGGATTGTGTTGGTAAGCGGGTGCCTCCCACTCCACACCTATATACCTGGATAGGTTCTAAAATCGCTAAACTAATACGCGAGAACGTCTGAAAATCTCAAAAAGTATGGGAGCTAAAAAACACGAGGGAAAAGAGGTTCTCGAACCCTCCTATATAACCTGCGTGCATATTAAGGGGAGGCAGACCGTTTTTTATGGACCCCCGTCTCCCTGATGTTTGAGCCCCACTAGTTTTTTGAGATTATAAGACTTTTCCGAACCCCCATTAGTGTTGGCGATTTTAACACCTTTCGCCCCCCATTTCGTTGTCAATTTTAAGACCTTTCCTGCCATTTAGGTATCGATTTATTTCCTGGCGAGCAATAGGGAGACCTGCAATTTTAAGGGGAAACGGCCTTCGTGTCCGGGACATTTTTCTACCGAAAAATGTACACATTGTACAAATGTCTAGGGGGTGTTTTTTCTAAGCTTGATGGAGGTCTAGCGAGGAAACTAAAGAAATATATGAAAAAAATGAATTAATAACCCAAACAAACGGCCAGTCCGCCCCCCCTTAAGAGTCATATCATCCGCCACATTCTCCCAGGGTTTCGCGGCATGGTAGAGGTAAGTACGACATTTGGAAACAAACAGAAAATAGCACTTTATATGCAACACGACATCAGGGTATGATAGAAACAATCATGAGACAAGCTAAGGGGAAAGGAAAGCTTATGGGTTTGTGCATATGTGTGTGTGTGTGTGTGTGTGTGTGTGTGTTTAGTTGTAGAATA
>CM064492.1:19196172-19218219 GCA_032716605.1 Paralithodes platypus | reverse complement strand
GCATACCATCGAAAATACGGCGTCCAGGCCATAATAATAAGCCCAAATGGTGGAATAAAGATATTTCAAACTGCCTGCTTGCTAAAAAATTTGCTAATGATAGATTAAAATCCTCACAAAATGACGAAGAACGGGTGAAATTTGTAGAGCTACGACGCAAAGCCAAAAAGTTAATTAAGCAAAGTAAAAAGACCCTAGAGTTACATATTGCGAATCAAAGTAAAACAAACCCGAAAGAATTCTATAGTTATATCAGAAAGAAAAAAGTAGTTTCTTCAACTGTTGGACCGTTAGTCGATGAAAATGGAGAATACACCAAAGACGAAGTACAAATGAGTAATGCCCTCAATACCTTCTTTGCATCAGTGTTTACAACCGAAGACCTCAGTGATATCCCTCTACACCATCGCCGATTCAGATTGATAATTCAGTTGTTCTAAGCAATATCACCGTTACAGAGAGAGAAGTATTGAATTGTTTAGATAAACTCAAGGTAAATAAAACGCCTGGACCTGATACAATCTCGCCTAGAGTTCTAAAGGAAGCTAAGGATGAGCTCTCCAAACCACTGACATTACTATTCAATAAATCCTTGCAGTCTGGAACTATGCCTGATCAGTGAAAGATAGCCAACGTAACACCGATATTAAAAAAAGGCAGCAAATCCCTACCCAGTAACTATCGTCCAATTAGCTTAACCTCAGTTGTATGTAAAATGCTAGAAACGGTCATAAGAGACAGACTCGTAAATCACTTAGAGGAAAATAACATACTTAAAGATACTCAACACGGCTTTCGTAAAAAACGTTCCTGTTTAACAAACCTCTTAGACTTCTTCCACGATATCCTCAACCTCTACGATGAGAGTAAAGATATTATATACCTTGATTTTCAAAAGGCCTTTGACAAAGTTCCCCACAAACGTTTACTGCTAAAACTAAAAGCGCATGGAATACAAGACGGTGTGTTGAAATGGATAGAAAATTGGCTCAGCGACAGAAAGCAAAGAGTAGTCATAAACGGTAAGGCATCTAAATGGACCAATGTAAGTAGCGGGGTACCCCAGGGATCGGTACTAGGACCAATTCCCTTTCTAATTTACATAAATGACATAGATGAGGGTCTCACCTGTACAATCTCAAAATTTGCTGACGATACAAAAATTGCAAATAGCGTACTCTCAAAAGAACAAGTTGACGATATGCAACACAATCTAGATAAATTGTCACATTGGGCCCAAATTTGGCAAATGAGTTTCAATGCGGATAAATGTAAAGTACTACATATCGGATACCTAAATGAGAAAGCAAACTATTCGATGAATGGCACTCAGCTTAAGAATGTAAACAGAGAAACCGATCTGGGCGTAACAATATCGAGTAACCTAAAACCGAGTCAACAATGTTCAGAAGTTGTTAAGAAGGCAAACAAAATAATTGGCTTTATAGGCAGGTCATTTGAGCATAAATCTAAAGACGTTATCCTAACCCTTTACAATTCCTTAGTCCGCCCCTCTTCTGGAATACTGCGTTCAATGCTGGTGCCCTTATTACCAAAAAGACATAAACAAGCTAGAACGAGTTCAACGTAGGGTTTTTTAGTCCGCCCTCTTCTGGAATACTGCGTTCAATGCTGGTGCCCTTATTACCAAAAAGACATAAACAAGCTAGAACGAGTTCAACGTAGAGTTACCAAAATTATACCTAGCCTAAAGAGCAAACCATACGAAGAGCGTCTTAGAGAATTAAATCTATTTCCTTTAACCCAGCGCAGATTAAGAGGTGACTTAATTCAAGTGTTCAAAATCATCAAAGGCATCGACAATATGAACTGTAGTAAGTACTTCACTATCGACCAATCTAATTACACGTGGGGAAACGGTTGCAAAATTATTGGTAAATCTTTTAACTCGCACGAATCTAAGAATTTCTTCTTCAATCGAGTTGTCAACTTGTGGAATGGGCTTCCCCGAGACGTTATAGACTGCAGCACCGTTGATTCATTTAAACTCCAACTAGACAAATATCTCCCATCAAACCCGCGACTGAGTGCGTTTGTAAATGAATAACTTTATTTTATCCTCCCCTCGGTTACTAACCCATATGTCCCCTACTAACTTCCTAGTCCTGCCACGGACATTAGTTACAGGGCAGTAGTTCCCTTTCCAATGTTCCCTTACCCACTCTAAACCACTGTTTGGACACTTGATCCTCAGTGTTTTGGAGGACAAGCAGCCTAGAAGGGTCACTAGATCTGTTGTTGCTTGATTTCCTTTGTACTCCTTTGTACTCCTTTGTACTAGTTTGTAGTCTTGCTTCCTCCCATGTCCCCTTTCCACTTCCTTCTTCGCCTTCTTCACCCCTATCTTTTACCCCCTTCTTTACCGGGATGTCATTTTAGTTTTATTCTAGCTATATGCAGACGATTTTGTGCAGTTTAAGAAGGATCTGTGATAATACAAAGGGTTAAATGAGATAGTTGGAAGCTTCTTATTTGCTGGTTACCCTTTTTAAACTTAAAGGTGGGGGTGGATGGGTTGAGATAAACATGGAATAATAATCGCCAGCCCACACATAATTATCTTGCAAAATGCAATGGCACCGAAATAATTAATAATAATGGTATAAAGGATTTTGTGGATGGTCTAAACCGGACCTGTGACGTCATAGGAGTGTAAGTCCACCATCCAGTCCACGATGAGGGTACTGGTGTGACGTCACTATGACGTCACAGGTCTGGTGTAGACGATCCACAAAATCCTTTATACCATTGTAAATAATTATTTCAGTGCCATTGCATTTTTCAAGATAATTATGTGTAGGTTGGCGATTATTATTCCATGTTTATCTCAACCCATGCACCCCCACCTTTAATAAAATCGTCTAATAGTTGCCAGAATAGAATTAAAAGGTTGTCCCCGGTACAGAAGGGGTTAACTTGTCTTTTTATATAGTAATTTTTTCTCTTCACTTCTTGTTCTCGCTTCTTACTCTTTACTCCCCATATTTAGGTTTAGGTTAAGGATAAACTAATGAAAGTATTTGGTCCTTCCGGGATTCGAACTCGGGACACCACACCCTTTTCTCCTATCTTTTTGTTTTTTGTCTCCCATCTTTCTTATATATAACCACCTGCGATACTCTATCCTTCTCCACTCTCCTCTTCTCTTCGACTCTCACCTTACTCTCCCCTGTTTCGCACTCTCTTCCTTTGTTATTATTTCACCTCCGTTTTATTCCCCTGTCCTCTATCTTCTTCGCTTCTCACATGCCTCTTTCCTCTTTCTGTCTCTATCTTTCAACCTATGTTTTGTCTAGTTATCTTTTTCTTTCTGTTCTTACTCTTTATTCTCCCGTCCCCTTCCCCTCCTCGCTTCTCACCTCCTCTCCCCTCTTTCTTATAATCGCTCAATGTCAGGGGCCGGAAGGAAGAACTCAGCTCAACTCTCGATCCCCCCCCTCTCCCCATTCCCCCCCCCCCCCCTCTCTCTCTCTCTCTCATAAACGATACTCTACAGCCAACAACTCTAGTATTGGCAGGAAAAACATTATCAAATGCAATAACAATACACAGTGCAAGAATATCAACAACGATAACAATATTACTGTCTGGAATATGATCATAACCTGCAATGCATTCAGTGTCATCAATATGTTCAACTACAACCACAATAATACTTACAACAAGCACAAAAACAGATAAGACCAACAACCACACTAAAGGCGGTGTCACACGAGCGATTCTTCCGTCAAGTTTTTACGAGCAATTGTTGTCTGGCAGCTTCAAAATTTAAGTATGGAATAAACATAACTACGGTACCTAACATAATCTACCTTCGCTCTAGTTTCCGTTGTAACCTTGCTGTAAGCTATAAAGATTTTAGCATTCTTGACTCCTGTAATACCGGTAACCTTAGGATTTTAGAGTCTCTATATATTTTTAAAGAGAGACCTCCCCTTAATAACTGCCTTTCGGCAGTCCCTCTACATATCCATTGTGATTAAATATTTCCCAGTGTAGCTATGTTGAGGCTACATTAAATATTTCCCAGTGTAGCTATGTTGAGGCTACATTAAATATTTCCCAGTGTAGCTATGTTGAGGCTACATTAAATATTTCCCAGTGTAGCTATGTTGAGGCTACATTTAATATTTCCCAGTGTAGCTATGTTGAGGCTACATTAAATATTTCCCAGTGTAGCTATGTTGAGGCTACATTAAATATTTCCCAGTGTAGCTATGTTGGGGCTACATTAAATATTTCCCAGTGTAGCTATGTTGAGGCTACATTAAATATTTCCCAGTGTAGCTATGTTGAGGCTACATTAAATATTTCCCAGTGTAGCTATGTTGAGGCTACATTAAATATTTCCCAGTGTAGCTATGTTGAGGCTACATTAAATATTTCCCAGTGTAGCTATGTTGAGGCTACATTAAATATTTCCCAGTGTAGCTATGTTGAGGCTACATTAAATATTTCCCAGTGTAGCTATGTTGAGGCTACATTAAATATTTCCCAGTGTAGCTATGTTGAGGCTACATTAAATATTTCCCAGTGTAGCTATGTTGAGGCTACATTAAATATTTCCCAGTGTAGCTATGTTGAGGCTACATTAAATATTTCCCAGTGTAGCTATGTTGAGGCTACATTAAATATTTCCCAGTGTAGCTATGTTGAGGCTACATTAAATATTTCCCAGTGTAGCTATGTTGAGGCTACATTAAATATTTCCCAGTGTAGCTATGTTGAGGCTACATTAAATATTTCCCAGTGTAGCTATGTTGAGGCTACATTTCCCAGTGTAGCTATGTTGAGGCTACATTTTTAGTTATAATATACTCGCTTTTCGCGATTTTATTTTAAATATTTGCTATATGTTTTATTATTGTTTTCTAGAACACTGAAGATGACACACGAGTGTCGAAACGTTTGTCTGACTGCTAAATAAAGTACTGGCCCCCCCACCTGGTCATCATTTTTATCCTGCACCATGCTGTTTGCTGCTACCCTGTGTATCCTCTTCATCTGATATATATATATATATATATATATATATATATATATATATATATATATATATATATATATATATATATATATATACTGTATATATATATATATATATATATATATATATATATATATATATATATATACTGTATATATATATATATACCGGTATATACAAAATACCTAATCATTTGCATCAAGCACAACAAATAGGAGTACCACTATTCCCATCACCACAACAATAACAATAACAAGTAATATTCAGACCGTGACCACCACTATAACAGCAACAACAACAACAACAACAACTAACAACAACAAGAACATCATAACAAAAATAACTACCAGCAACAGCACTAAAATACAACAACAACAAAGGCAACACAATCAACAACAAAAAATAAAAAGATGAAAACAACAACAACATGAAAAGCAACAGTAACAACAACAACAACAACATCACCATCACCGAGACACAATGGGAAGAGCGGTCCTAAGAAAACCTAATCAATTTTCCCCAATAAAGGTTTTGCTCTCACTCCCATTTAGGTATATTTAGTGCCTTTTTTGCTGAACCATGACTAAGTTTAGGGATCCCTGCTTCTATTATTGTCTCGCTATGATCATCACTATTATAGTCTCAATGTATTTTGTTTGCTTGTAGCTTCAAGTTGTTGTGCTCTTTTGTTTTATTATTTCCATTCCGTGTTCATATATATTTGAAATGTACTGTTATCTCCGTGGTTGTTATGGGCTTCTACTCTCAATCTTCATGTTATCATCATCTTTGAAATGTGTTGTCTCTTTTATCTTCTGTTCGTTTACTCGTTTTCATCATATCGTCAGCGTTTTGCGTATCTCCATAAACATTTAACCTTTTGGACAAGGATAGCGTTAATTTAATAATTAGTTTTAATATTACTTTTTTATAATCAATTATACTTCGATAATGTAAAATATATTACAAGTTTTGAGTTTGTTCAATACAATTTTGTTTGTTTATGTTCTTGGTTCATAAATTATATAATTGAATATTCTGTGTCACGTTCATGCTTATAACCTTTATGCATGTATATAGCCTATCTGTATTCATTCTTGCCCTATCATACACCTTTTTATTTTCCTCTCTTTAGTTCTCCCTGCGTAATGTTTATCCCTTATACTATTTATACCCCTTATTCTAATATCTTTGTCGTTTTCTCTGCTGTTCTTGCGGTTATTATTCTACTGCCTTTACCAATTGTTGTGCTCTTTGTTATCCCATTCTATATTTCCTCTACCTAGGTCATGCCACCTTTGCCTCTGATTTCTGTATTCGTATACCTTCTGTTATCTCTCTTTCTCTCATTATTATCTTCTCTTCCTTCACCTCCTCCTACTTATATTTTATCCTCATCCTCCTCCTCCCCCTCCTCCTCCTCCTCCTCCTCCTCTTCCTCACCCTCCTCCTTCTCCTCTTCCTCCTCCTCCTAATCATCATCATTCTCATCGTACAGCTCTTTTGTCCATCTCATTTACATTATCATTCGTCTATCTCTTCCCTTATCCCAGTTTCCTATTCCTCTTCCTCTCCCTATTCCTCTTTCTCTTCCTTCTGAACCATCACCATCTACTCCTTTCTATTTTCCTTTTTCCTCCTTATTCTCTGGCTTTTAAACCTATTAATCCTCCTCCTGCAAAGTGTTACCCTCCCTCCTATGTCTCCTCCGTTCCTTCCTCAAATTCGTCCCTTTCTTCCTCTTGTTCTCTCTACTTTTCCTCCTCTTCTTATTGTCCCTCCTACTCCTCATCTTCCTTCTTCTTCTTCCCGTCGCCTCCTTCAAGTTCTATACTTTTTTTCAACCGTTTTTAAACCCTGTACTAATATAATAATAAAGTTAATGGAATCTATTTATACACAGTATTTTACGGTGATCTTGTTATAAGGTTATTACATTTGTTTTGTACTTCTAAGAAGTACTTGACATTTTTCTATCGAAAAATGTACAAATTTAGCTTGCTGTCAAAACAAAAAAATATATATATACTGGGTCGATACCGCTCGCCATCAAAATGTTGACACCGGGGTGGGGGTAAGCGCCTTAAAACAGTAGGCTGGATGGGGCCGAATGGATACAAGCCAAAGAAAGAGGGAGAGAAAAAGAAAAAAAGCGAGGTGGGCTCCCTTAAGCAAATCAATATAATCTTGGGATAGCTAAAACATGTTTTTTCAATGGACTGAAAGGGATATTTTTAACCCGTTCAGTACCAGGGACGTCCTTCTCTTTATGTTCTGGCAAATATTAGACGATTTTATTCAGCTTAGAAAGGATCTCGAGCAATAATAAGACTTCAATCTATCTCAACCAATCCTTTTAACTACCACAGACCCTTGCATACAATCGTCTAAACAGTGCTAGAATAATATAGAACACACGTCGCTGGTACTCAAAAGGTTAATAGCCTTTAAACAATTACAGTAGGAGAGTTGATGTCTAGATACAAACGTGAACATTTAGGTTCATAATGAATAATATATGTGAAATAAATAGTACTTGAGTCACACGAAAAACATCAAATTAAATGTATCGACATAGGAAATTTGTTTCGTGTTTTAACCCTTTAAGTAAAGTTATTGTTTTTTCCTTGTTTTGTGGTTATTATTAGACGATTTAATTCAGTTTAAGAGGGGCCTGGTTGAAGGGTTATCGAGTTTGCGTTGACCTTTCTGATATCTTTGGGACGTCCTGATGTGTTGATGGAAATTGAATGAAGGAATAATTGACTTCATTACAGCTTATCAAATACAGTGAAGTTCAGAGAGAGAGAGAGAGAGAGAGAGAGAGAGAGAGAGAGAGAGAGAGAGAGACACGTACAGTTAATTAGAATAAAGTAAAAGCATGAAAGCAAACATAAATACGAACAGAAACAAGAGATAAAGAAAGCGAAATAATGAAAAACCCGAGAAAAATTCCTGGAAAATTATCTGACAAGCCATAACACCCGATTTACTTGACACATAAACTTCCCCCGGACGTCTGAGAACCTTCGTAATATAAACCACGCTCCGGGTTGTTCGTTATATCTCGGACACGCTCGATTCAACCCTTTCCGACGTTTGGAGAACCTTTTGTTTGATTCGGTTTGACTCATGTTTTGGAATGCTCCTTCTACTAAAGATATTAAGAATGATTATGATAATTATAGTAATATATTGACTATTAGCAATGATTATATTCATATTGATTCTGTTTATATTATTGTTATCGTTATTATTTGGTTGTAAGAAATATGATAAACTTATACCTAGGGGTTGGAATAATTCAACAGATATTCCTGGACTTTGACTCTACTTAACAAACCCTTCTTATCCAGGTACTGTCTCTCATTATTTGCACCCCCCCCCACTTCTAAATTAGATTAAGGGGGGTCACCGGCTTTTTTTCTCTCTCTCTCCTTTTCTCTCTTTCCCTGGCTTGTATCCATTCGGCCACATTCAGCCAACTGTTTTAAGACGTTTATCCCCATCCAGGTGTCGATTTCTTCCTGGCGAGCGATAGCGAGCCAGCATTATATAGAGAAATTCGGCTTCGCCGGAGACAAATTTTTATCGAAAAATTTACAAATTTAGCTTGCTGTCAAAACAAAAATATATATAGGCTGGCTCGCTATCGCTCGCCAGGAAAATATTGACACCTGGATGGGGGTAAACGTCTTAAAAACAGTAGGCTGAATGGGGCTGAATGGATACAAGCCAAAGAGAGAGAGAGAGAAAATATAAAAAAAGCGAGGTGGGTTCCCTTAATATAAAGAAGCGGCCAGGGTTTGAATATTAGGACCACAGTGCGTAACTTTGTCCCTTGCATTGTGGATTCCTGCGACAGTTTATCACTCTGAACAGGATTCACTATTTGACTTATTTCAACGTCGAACTTAGGGTCACACGAATAATGAACTTAAGGGGAGGCAGACCGTTTTTCTGGACCCCTTCTCCCTAATGTTTAGCCCCACTAGTTTTGAGATTATAAGACGTTCGGCCCATTAGTTTGGCGATTTTAACACCTTTCGCCCCATTTCGTTGTCAATTTTAAGACCTTTCGTGCCATTTAAGTGTCGATTATTTCCTGGCGAGCGATAGCGAGCCTGCAATTTTATGAAGAATCGGCCTTCGGCCGGGACATTTTTCTACCAAAAAATGTACAAATTTATCTTGAAGGGGGGTCTAGGGGGTGATTTTCTAAGCTTGATGGAGGTCTAGGGAGGAAACTAAAAAAATATATGAATAAATGAATTAATAAACCAAACAAACGGCCAGTCTCCCCTTAAAGGAAACTATATCAGAGCACTTACTTCTTGGTGACTCTGGTTTGAAGATATATTCTCATTACGGTAGCATGCTAATCGTTTCGTAAAATATATTTCCGAAGTAATTAGAATTACTTTTACTAATCATTTACTGATCATTCAATTACTGGCACTGTTTGCCTTACCTGACTATCTCAGCAAGTAAATATTTCTAACTGCAAATCCTAGGTTATCCTGTTTTCTACAAATTATTGGTTTTGCGGCTAGACTGCCGTGATCTCAAAAGAATCTCATTCATTCCCTCAATCGGCAGGTAGATAACTTTATTGCCATCTTGAGTATACAGAAACTATCCAGCAGATTTCATTATTGCACTACAAATGACAAACTATAGACACCTAACTTATATTTCCTGATACATTATCGCATTACTAACAAGTAACAACTAATATCACAACTCAATACTTTTTTTCCGCATCAGTTATAGTTTATTCATATATCTCTGGTTTACCTAATATAGGTGACATCCATTTGTATTCTGCCAGGGTCAACATCCTCCTTCTTTCTTGACCATCTGCAGGACCAAATAAACTCTTGCTCCTGCCTTGAAGTCTACACCACTGGACAATAGCAGCCTCCTGATCCTCTCTCTTCTACACCACTGGACAATAGCAGCCTCCTGATCCTCTCTCTACACCACTGGACAATAGCAGCCTCCTGATCCTCTCTCTTCTACACCACTGGACAATAGCAGCCTCCTGATCCTCTCTCTTCTACACCACTGGACAATAGCAGCCTCCTGATCCTCTCTCTTCTACACCACTGGACAATAGCAGCCTCCTGATCCTCTCTCAACACCACTGGACAATAGCAGCCTCCTGATCCTCTCTCAACACCACTGGACAATAGCAGCCTCCTGATCCTCTCTCTTCTACACCATTGGACAATAGCAGCCTCCTGATCCTCTCTCTTCTACACCACTGGACAATAGCAGCCTCCTGATCCTCTCTCTACACCACTGGACAATAGCAGCCTCCTGATCCTCTCTCTTCTCCTCTGCAGCTGATCATGTCAAGCCACCAGTGTTTACTTAGTTCTCCTTCTGTTGTCACTCTTCCGGTCATCCCCAGGCAGCTTCTGGGATACTTGGTGCAGGCGGGTGATGTGGGTTCTTGGATACTGCAGGTGGAACTGGGCAACCCTCCAACTATCGTCCAATTGCTCTCATCTGTTGTATCTCTAAAGTTTTTGAAACTATTCTTGCATCCAAATTTCTTAAGCATTTCTCTTCTCATAATCTACTCCCAGATCGCCAGTATGGCTTCCTTAAGGGTCGCTCTACTGGTGATCTTCTTTCATATCTTACTAACTCTTGGTCATCCTCCTTTTGGAACTTCGGTGAGACCTTTTCTATTGCACTAGACATATCGAAGGCCTTTAATAGAGTCTGGCACAAATCATTAATGTCTAAACTACCCTCCTTCGGTTTCTATCCCTCTGTCTGTGCCTTTGTCTCTAATTTCCTTCAGGCCGTTCCATAGCTGCGGTTGTAGACGGCCATCGCTCACTTACTCATTCTATCAACTCTGTTGCTCCTCAGGGCTCTATCCTATCTCCCATTCTCTTTCTAATTTTCATAAATAATCTTCTCAACTGTACCTCCAGTCCCATCCATTCATACGCAGACGACTCTACCTTACACTACTCAATTAGTTTTCCTGAACGCCCCGCCCCAGCCAGCAATCCTTCAAAGACAAACGCAATGAAGCCATGCAACACTTACCTTCTGATCTACCTACTATTTCCAATTGGGTCAGAGAAAACCTTGTTACCTTTAATGCTTCCAAACCCCAATTTCTTCATTTTACTACCCGTTCAGAACTCCCAGAGGACTATCCCTTACACTTCAACAATACAAAAATCAATCCTTCATCTTCTCTCAATATTCTTGGTGTCTCCTTTTCTTCTGCTCTCACTTGGAAGGACATTATTACCAGTCTTGCTAAGGCAACCTCCCAGAAGCTGGGTGTGCTCATCCACCTCGAGCCCGACGAGCCAACCCGCCAACAGCACTTCGCTCTCGCTGCTCGAAATTTGACCATAACTTGAGTACTCCATTACTCATCCCCTTATTTGTTTGCATGAGCTGTAGCTAAGCTCTAGCTTAACTGCCCTGTAGTTGCTTTGCATGTAATTTTGCTGTGTTTTTGACTGATAAATGTTTGTTTATCGAGACTGCTTTTGTTTACATTTGTACCGGTTAGTGACGACCGACGCTCTAAAGTAAACCAACTACTTGCTTGTTTCATATTATAAAGTTCTAGCACTTATTGTAGATATTTTAGCCCTCACTGTAGTTAAGTGCTTAGCAAACCACCCAGTAGTTATCTTGCATGACATTGTACTGTAGTTTTGACTGATAAACGTTTGTTTTTCAAAATTCTATTTGTCAAGATAGTAGAGACGCCGCCGATACCAGCGCCACCTGTGTACGCATAAACAAACCCTCTTCTTGTATTTTATATATCAAAGTCTAGCCAATACTGTACTTGGTTGAACTTTTTATCTTGGTTATCTATATAAATCGCATACACTAACATTTGTCAAGATAGTTTTAATATTGGGTTAGAATAATTTAGTTACTGTAATACTTTTTGATATTTATTAATCACATTTCAGATACTTGTCACCATATTAATAGGCCTCTCACACTCTTGCCAGGGATATTACTAACTCCATTATTATTATTATTGTGTCGACCACTGTATAAACTAATATACAGGCTTTAGCCTAACTGTGTCATACTGCTAACATAATTTTATTTTTATTTTCAGGCATAAAATTGTGTTCTATTGCTAACATATTCTTTTTGTGATTTACAGGCATTAATTGTACCATATTGCTAACCAATATTTTTGTTACTGTACTGTATACTGCTTTCCAGTTTTCTCACTAGGCTAAATTAACCCTCTCCCACTTTTTTTTCCAGTAAATTTTGTAACAAATTACTAGTCCATTTGTGATTTTCAGGCTTTAACTGTGTCATACTGCTAACATCAATTTTTTGTTTTATTTTCAGGCATAAATTGTGTTCTATTGCTAACATATTTTTTGTGATTTACAGGCATATTAATTTTATCATATTGTTAACAAAAGTTTGTGTGATTTTCAGGAATTAATTGTATCACATTGCTAACATACATTGTTTATGATTTTCAGGCTTTAATTGTACCATTTTGCTAACATAAATTTGTGTGATTTTCAGGCATATTGTGATTATATCGTCATGGCGCCGCAACGAACCTGCACGAGTTGTTCCGGTATATTTGGCCCTACCATGTTTGTTGATACTGATGTCCAAATTTTTAGATTTTGCCAGCTCCGAGAGAAGATTGCGGATGAATTGAATGCAGCTCACCGCAAGATCGATGCCCTGACTACGAAGCTTGAATCCCTTCAAGAATTTGCCACACTCAACGTAGGAGTGCCCTCGGCCAAAGAAACCACTACGATGTCAACCGCCATTCCAGTGCATACAGTACCGGTACCGGTACCCACACCAGCAGCTACCTTAGATGTTGCAGAAAATAATAATGACTCTACTCTTACTCCCCCCCAGGACAACTTTCAGTTAGTGAGAAACAATGTGCATCCCAGTACCAGTACCAGGAAGGTCATCCCGACAACATGCCAAAACCGCTTCAAAATTCTTGCTATTGACGAGGAAAAGGAAACGGAAGAAGTTCGGCTTGTGGGCGACTCCATGGTCCGTGGCCAATTAACCGAGTTCTGCGCCAGGGCACCCAGGACCAGAAAGCGATTCTGTATCCCAGGTGGCGGCATGGACGACATTGTTGCGGCTGTGGAAGAGGTTTCCAGGCTCGCCCCCTCAAGCACTACGTACGTCATCCACGTAGGATCTAACGATGTCCAACGGACGCGGTCAGAGGAACTACTTTGCAAGTACCGGCGGCTGATCAGGTCCTTCAAGGAAAAATCTAATAGAATCTTAATTTCAGGAATTGTTCCCCGGATTGATGTAGAAAACCGATTCTACAACATAGCTACCAGTACAAATCGCCGACTAGCCAAACTCTGCAGGGAGGAGGACATCGGCTTTGTCGACACGTGGGATCATTTTTACTATGATAAATCTTTGTTTTCAGGAGATGGTGTACATTTCAATGAAATAGGAGCTGCACGTCTTGGTCGTCTGCTGAACGATGCAGTCAAGGATTTCCGATAAAAAAACGGGGTCAACCGGGGGTATCCAGACAGGGTAGTGTAAGTCAAATACGAACTGAAAATTCAGACAATGCACAATCAGTAACATCCAACTCTAATACTCTTAAGGTGTTTTATGTAAATGCTCGTAGCATACGCAATACATTTTCAGATCTAGAGAAAATCGTGTTTACAAAACATTATGATATAATCGGCATTTCAGAATCTTGGTTAAATACGGAAGACAGAGACTTTCTAGCCGAATATACGCTTCCTGGTTATACAATGTTTGAGAAAGTCGGATCAATAGAAATGGAGGAGGAGTTCTGTTTTTTATAAAGGAAAGTCTTAATCCTGTCTTAATGTCAAAACCTCAAATTGCGAATATAGACATATCTTACGTACTATTAAAATTTAATAATAAACGAGGAACTAAAATAACACTAGCTTTATTATACAGACCCCCAGTTCAATCAGTGCAAACTGACGGCGAAATTTATGAACAAATTGAAGAAATAACTAACATACAAGATACCGTAATTCTTGGCGATTTCAACTTACCCGTGACTAAATGGGGCGATATTCTTACTTCACACTCTGGACAAGACCTCTATGCTAACTTGCAAGAGAGTTCACTTTTTCAATTTGTACAATCTCAGACCCGTGGTAATAATGTGCTAGACCTTATACTTGCAACAAAAGAAGAATTAATAGAGAATTTGAATGTTGGTGATGAATTCAGTAACAGCGACCATCGTACGATAACTTTCACTTTAAAGTTTACTAGTAACAAATCAAATAGCAGCATTGAGAAAGTCCCTAATTTCAAGAAAGCAAATTTTCATAAACTTAAATCAAAGCTTAAAGAAACTGACTGGAGCTTTCTGACTAACAATAACGACATAAATACATCTTGGGAGTGTTTCACAACCACTTACCTTAAGGCAGTGCAAGACTGCATACCATCGAAAATACAGCGTCCAGGTTATAATGATAAGCCCAAATGGTGGAATAAAGATATTTCAGACTGTCTGCTTGCTAAAAAATGTGCTAATAATAGATTAAAATCCTCACAAAATGAGGAAGAACGGGTGAAATTTGTAGAGCTACGACGCAAAGCCAAAAAGTTAATTAAGCAAAGTAAAAGACCCTGGAGTTACATATTGCGAATCAAAGTAAAACAAACCCGAAAGAATTCTATAGTTATATCAGAAAGAAAAAAGTAGTTACTTCAACTGTTGGACCGTTAGTCGATGAAAATGGAGAATACACCAAAGACGAAGTACAAATGAGTAATGCCCTCAATACCTTCTTTGCATCAGTTTTTACAACCGAAGACCTCAGTGATATCCCTACACCATCGCCGATTCAGATTGATAATTCAGATGTTCTAAGCAATATCACCGTTACAGAGAGAGAAGTATTGAATTGTTTAGATAAACTCAAGGTAAATAAAACGCCTGGACCTGATACAATCTCGCCTAGAGTTCTAAAGGAAGCTAAGGATGAGCTCTCCAAACCACTGACATTGCTATTCAATGAATCCTTGCAGTCTGGGACTATGCCTGATCAGTGGATTCTAGCCAACGTAACACCGATATTAAAAAAAGGCAGCAAATCCCTACCCAGTAACTATCGTCCAATTAGCTTAACCTCAATTGTATGTAAAATGCTAGAAACGGTCATAAGAGACAGACTCGTAAATCACTTAGAGGCAAATAACTTACTTAAAGATACTCAACACGGCTTTCGTAAAAAAAAATCCTGTTTAACAAACCTCTTAGACTTCTTCCACGATATCCTCAACCTCTACGATGAGAGTAAAGCTGTAGATATTATATACCTTGATTTTCAAAAGGCCTTTGACAAAGTTCCCCACAAACGTTTACTGCTAAAACTAAAAGCGCATGGAATACAAGACGGTGTGTTGAAATGGATAGAAAATTGGCTCAGCGACAGAAAGCAAAGAGTAGTCATAAACGGTAAGGCATCTAAATGGACCAATGTAAGTAGCGGGATACCCCAGGGATCGGTACTAGGACCAATTCTCTTTCTAATTTACATCAACGACATAGACGAGGGTCTCACCTGTACAATCTCAAAATTTGCTGACGATACCAAAAATTGCAAATAGCATACTCTCAAAAGAACAAGTTGACGATATGCAACACAATCTAGATAAATTGTCATGTTGGGCCCAAATTTGGCAAATGAGTTTCAATGCGGATAAATGTAAAGTACTACATATCGGATACCTAAATGAGAAAGCAAACTATTCGATGAATGGCACTCAGCTTAAGAATGTAAACAGAGAAACCGATCTGGGAGTAACAATATCGAGTAACCTAAAACCGAGTCAACAATGTTCAGAAGTTGTTAAGAAGGCAAACAAAATAATTGGCTTTATAGGCAGGTCATTTGAGCATAAATCCAAAGAAGTTATCCTAACCCTTTACAATTCCTTAGTCCGCCCTCTTCTGGAATACTGCGTTCAATCCTGGTCCCCTTATTACCAAAAAGATATAAACAAGCTAGAACGAGTTCAACGTAGAGTTACCAAAATGATACCTAGCCTAAAGAACAAACCATACGAAGAGCGTCTTAGAGAATTAAATCTATTTCCTATAACCCAGCGCAGATTAAGAGGTGACTTAATTCAAGTGTTCAAAATCATCAAAGGCATCGACAATATGAACTGTAGTAAGTACTTCACTATCGACCAATCTAATTACACACAGGGAAAGGTTGCAAAATTATTGGTAAATATTTTAACTCCCACGAATCTAAGAATTTCTTCTTCAATCGAGTTGTCAACTTGTGGAATGGGCTTCCTCGAGACGTTATAGACTGCAGCACCGTTGATTCATTTAAACTCCGCTTAGACAAATATCTCGCATCAAACCCGCGACTAACTGCGTTTGTAAATGAATAACTTTATTTTATCCCCCCCTCAGTTACTAACCCATCTTTCACCTACTAACTTCCTAGTCCTGCCACGGACATTAGTTCCAGGGCTGTAGTTCCCTTTCCAATGTTCCCTTACCCACTCTAAACCACTGTTTGGACACTTGATCCTCAGTGTTTTGGAGGACAAGCAGCCTAGAAGAGTCACTAGACCTGTTGTTGCTTGATTTTCTTTGTACTCATTTGTACTCCTTTGTACCTCAAGGGCTTCTTTACCCCTGAGCAGCTTCTGGCTCTGTACAGGGGCACAGTGCATCCTTGTATTGAGTATTGTTCACATGTGTCGGGAGGATCCTCTCACACTGCACTCCTAGACAAAGTAGAAAAGAAAGCCATTCGTATCATTAACTCCCGTCCACTCACCAACTCTCTGCAATCTCTCTCTCTTCACCGCAATGTTGCATCTCTCTCGCTATTCTATCGCTACTACAATAATCAGTGTTCCTCAGAGCTTTCCCAGTGTATACCATCTCCTCTATGTAGGGTACGTAGTACCCGTCTTGCAACACAATCCCACCCCTACTCTGCGCAACTCTCCAACCCAAGAGTGAAACGCTATTCTCAGACTTTCTTCTATTCAACAGCTGAGCTCTGGAAATATCTCCCAGAATCAGTCTTTCCCTTTTCCTATAACTTAAATTGCTTCAAACACCGTGTGTCCAGGTATTTTGGCTCGCACGTCCCTTGATTTTGGCACTGTCACTCTTTCAACTCTGGGGGCAGCACTCGCTACAGGCAGTTCTGCCGTTTGTCTCCCTCACTCACATAGAAATAAAAAAATAAAAAAATGGTGATACAGCTATTTTTGCCTAAGAGGATTGGTACTGCCGCTCTTTGTCTTCCAGTCAGTATATTCTCGAGCTGTCATCCAGTCTTTGAAAAAGGATGTGGGCAGGGGAGAAAGGTTACAAAGGCCTTTGGGTAGGCTTTAACTCCGCGAATGGCTCTTGTCGGACTGAGGCAATTCCCGGACAGAACGGAGGAATATAGAAATGATGAGACAAGTAATCAAATTTACCCCAGGATACGACCATGCCAAGGCCGGTTTTACACTCTAGGTACCCAGTTTTACGTATGGACGGGACGAGGCGAACACGAGAGAAGGCCAGCCCAATGACCACTGAGCAATCCTGGTGGCTAACCAAGTTCTAAAGTCTCGTGTGTTGATTGGCTGCAGGAAGCCACCAATCAGGTCCCTGAATTAATTTGAGCCACAACGATTCCAGGTCCTCATTTTCGTCTGAGTGAGACCGAACTATACAGGGAATGGAGTTTGTTCAACACTCCTGGGATACTTGGACCCTGGTGGCAAGCCTGGGAAATTTCACCCACCCCATGTATGTGTGGCAACCATCTGATCAATGTTGGTCCCGGGTGCAATCACCCATCCAGCTACTGCTGTGCTGGTGGAGGGCCACCAAACCTACCCAACAACTGCTGCGCTGGTACCAGGCGGTCACCAATCCAACTACTAATCAGACTCCACGTTGCTTAACCTCGCTGATTTAAACCAGCGTTGCCAACCCCATAGGCCAGGGTTGCCACGAGGCAATTCCCTCTCCTTCTTGGCCTTTATATACACGGGTGACACGTCAGGGAGCGCGCTGATTAGTTGATCTGGCCGGCCAGGTAAGCTACTCTACATATCACGCAGTCCCTTTCATCTTGATTTACACTTATCTCTGCTATCCCTTCCACAAAATATCATTCCGGCAAGTGTCTATCCCTGTTTCCTTGGTGCTTAAGGTGATAGGGTTCTTGTTGGTAGCCAATACAACTATTTTCACCGGGATATAATGATGAAATTGGAAGCTGGGTAGGATAAAGGATTTACACCCAGCCAATCAGCGTGCACGTAGCAGGTATGTAGATCAGCCTGAGTCGGCTTATTATATCTCTCCCTGTTCTTTTCACAGTAATCACAGATTACTGATTGGCTGTTGAGTCTAAGTTATTTCGCCTTGCAACACTGCCCCAACTGCAGCATATATTCCCTCTCTGCTCATCTCAAATCCTCGCCGTTGATCGGTTCACGGGTTTGTTACCACGGTAGTTTTTTTGTTATGATTATTATTATTACAAATAATGTCCATAGTGATACTACTACTACTACTATTATTATTAATGATAATAATAATTATATGAACATTATTTAATATTATATTAGTAATAATAATAAGAAGAAGTAGACTATACCCATCGCCATTGTCATCACTAACAATATCACTATCTTCATTGATTACTGCTCCTTTATTAAGGGGGTCACCTGTTTTTTTATCTTTCTCTGACTTGTATCCATTCGGCCCCATTTAGCCAACTATTTTAAAACGTTTATCCCCATTGAGGTGTCGTTTCATCCTGGCGAGCGATAGCGAGCCAGCATTGTATGGAGAAATCCGGGCTTCGCCGGAGAAATTTTTCTATCGAACAAATGTACAAATTTAGCTTGGTGTCAAAACAAAAACATATATGCTGGTTGGGGGTAAACGTCTTAAAACAATAGGCTGAATGGGGCCTAATGAATACAAGCCAAAAAGAGAGGGAGAAAAGGAGAAAAAAAGCGAGGTGGGCTCCCTTAATACTATCGTTATGAATATCAATATGATTATATACTATTGTTTACATCATCGTTACTGTTCCCATTGTTATCATATCCAGCCTTGCCAACATAACTACCATCATCACATCAACATTATTATCAACTCAATCAGCAATTATATTATCACTAATGCCCCTAACATTATATCTAACATAACTAGCATTATCATCAACATCTTTAGAATGATTATCATTAATATAATTTTCAACATATTTAATGCTAACATTATTATAAACATCTTCACCACTATAATTTCAGCTACCTTAAATCAGAAGTAATTACTTCTATTTCATCTTGTCTTTAATCCTAATCAACCAACATTATCTGTGGTACCGGAAATGATAGTATATTAGCCCACTCATACTGTATGCATGTCAACTAAAATAATATAAACTAAGATAAAACAAGAACAGTCTAGTGTTGGAATAGTGTCAAAGTTCATTTTCTTTGCAGCAGTGCGTGATATTTTGGCCAGTTTCATTAAGGGGGCCTACCTCGTTTTTCTCTCTCTCTCCCTCTTTCTCTGGCTTGTATCCATTCGGCCCCATTCAGCCTACTGTTTTAAGACGTTTATTCCCATCCAGGTGTCGATTTTTTCCTGGCGAGCTGTAGCGAGCCAACATATTTAAAAACAAAAATTCTGACAGCAAGCTAAACTTGTAAATTTTTCGATAGAAAACTGTCTCCAGCGAAGCCGGATTTCTCCATACAATGCTGGCTCGCTATCGCTCGCCAGGAAAAAATCGACACCTGGATGGGGATAAACGTCTTGAAACAGTAGGCTGAATGGGGCCGAATGGATACAAGTCAGAGAAAGAGAGAGACAGAAAAGGAGAGAAAAAAGCGAGGTGGGCTCCCTTAATATCTACTGTATTTGACCGGAGAGGTTTTTGTTCGTATAATCAGCAATCAAGCCACAATTAAGAGACAGGCAGAGTAACCGATTACCCTAATACTGATGCAACATCTCTTTTTGAATCCTCGTTACTACTGAAAAAAAAAAAATCAATTAAATATATTGATAATGGGGTAAATTCATGACAACTTACCATGACAATACAATATATGTAAATACATAAATACATACATCTCTTGACATTCACAGTACAAGACATACGGACGGCCATCTGGAATTAGCCCTCAATAATAAACAAAGAATATTATAGCTTCTGTAACTAAGCGTAAAACATATCAAAGAATAAACGTAAGGAAAAAGACGAAGAGGCCGAAAATATGTCAAGTAGGAATTGGGAAAGGACCCCCCACCCGACTGCTGAGAAACCTATCCTTTATACCTCTTACCAGCCCTTTGTGTTCCACTCATGGCGGCCAGATTTAATACCTTAAAGAGGGGGGAGGATGGGCCGGTTTTCTGGACCACTTTCTCCCTCATGTTTAGCCCCATTAGTTTTGAGATTATAAGACGTTCGGCCCATTAGTTTGTTGATTTTAAGACCTTCGCCCCATTTCTTCGTAAATATTTATACCTTTCGTGCTATTTAGGTGTCGATTTATTTCCCTGGCGAACGATAGTGAGCCTGTAATGTTGGAAGGAACGGCCTTCGGCCGGGAAATGTTTGTACCGAAAAATGTACAAATTAATCTAGAAGGGGGATCTAATGGATGTTGTTTTTTTAATTTGATGGAGGTCTAGGGAGAAACTTGAAACATAACGAATAAATGCAAAAATCGCCCAAAAAGTGACCATCCCCCCTTAATGCGACTTAAATTTCGCCTGAAGCCTCTTGCCCGCATCTGGCCTGTAAACCGCTTAAATTACTACTTAGATAACGGGAGCTCATAATTTCCCTGTTGTGTTGAAATGGGTGGAAAAGGACGCTGTAATTTTATCAGTATTTCCTGAGATATAGCACTATAGTCACGTTAAGATTTTTGGTATTTCAACTATTCACATGACTTCGAAAAACAAATAATAATAATAATAATAATATATATATATATATATATATATATATATATATACAGTATGTATACTGTATATATAAACTTAATGTACGGTACGTAATCAACATATTTTGTATAATAAATATATATAATTATTTTGGTTGCAACACAAAACTAAAAATATTATTGATTTTTTTTTTTTTTTATGAGACACGGGTTTTGAATAAGAGTATATTGATCCCCTTCAGTATACACTAGCGCGTCTATTTCAGGGACGAAGGGGACGATTGTATCCAATTTAAGAAGACATTGTGGAAGTCATGTGGTTAATTGGTATAGTGGAATCAATTTAATTGTTATTGGTCCTTCCAACTCTATGTAAAGTCATCTAACTCTAACCATAATAAATTTAGAAAAACTACAGTACTTCGTATTCAGTATATGGGTTGAGGAGCAGAGTAACTGAAATATGGTGGGAGAACCCCGTAGAGTTTTATAATACACATTGTTTTTATGAGGTACAGCCTTGAACACTAATAGTTACTCACCCGTTTGAATCAGAATTTAACACAAACGAGACAATACTTTTCTTTATTATACCTCAGATGCTTCTGAACTTGGCCTCAAATATCCAAAGATTCAAATGGGAGTAATCTTATTAGTGTTTACGATCGTACATCCATAATCAACACTTCACCGACATCTTAACATTTATATTATGTAATATTTCTGATGAAGTATTATATTTCAACATTTGAGTATCCAGTCGTAGATTATTATTATATAATTATTATTATTATTATTATTATTATTATTACTAATAAGTCTAAAATATGTTAACATAATACTATTTTTTTTCTACGTGAGTGAGGGAGGCAAAAGGCAGAACTGCCCACAGCGAGTGCCTCCCCCATAGTTGAAAGAGTGACAGGGCCAAAATCAAGGGAGGTTCGAGCCAAAATGCGGAATTTGAAGCAATTTAAGTCATAGGAAGAGGGAAAAACTTATTTTGGGAGAGAGTTCCAGAGCTCAGCTGTTGAATAGAAGAAAGTTTGAGAGTA
>CM064492.1:19166172-19191172 GCA_032716605.1 Paralithodes platypus | reverse complement strand
CCGTTAACTTAGGAATATTCAACTGAAAGTTATTCAGTGTGTGTGTCATATACTGTATATAGCATCTAGCATTGTTATTCAGGGTGTGTCATATACTGTATATACTGTATATAGCATCTAGCATTGTTATTCAGTGTGTGTCATATACTGTATATACTGTATATAGCATCTAGCATTGTTATGCAGTGTGTGTGTCATATACTGTATATACTGTATATAGCATCTAGCATTGTTATTCAGTGTGTGTGTCATATACTGTATATACTGTATATAGCATCTAGCATTGTTATGCAGTGTGTGTGTCATATACTGTATATACTGTATATAGCATCTAGCATTGTTATTCAGTGTGTGTGTCATATACTGTATATACTGTATATAGCATCTAGCATTGTTATTCAGTGTGTGTGTCATATACTGTATATAGCATCTAGCATTGTTATTCAGTGTGTGTGTCATATACTGTATATACTGTATATAGCATCTAGCATTGTTACTCAGTGTGTGTGTCATATACTGTATATACTGTATATAGCATCTAGCATTGTTATTCAGTGTTTGTGTCATATACTGTATATACTGTATATAGCATCTAGCATTGTTATTCAGTGTGTGTGTCATATACTGTATATACTGTATATAGCATCTAGCATTGTTATTCAGTGTGTGTGTCATATACTGTATATACTGTATATAGCATCTAGCATTGTTACTCAGTGTGTGTGTCATATACTGTACATACTGTATATAGCATCTAGCATTGTTATGCAGTGTGTGAGTCATATACTGTATATAGCATCTAGCATTGTTACTCAGTGTGTGTGTCATATACTGTATATACTGTATATAGCATCTAGCATTGTTATGCAGTGTGTGAGTCATATACTGTATATAGCATCTAGCATTGTTATTCAGTGTGTGTGTCATATACTGTATACACTGTATATAGCATCTAGCATTGTTATTCAGTGTGTGTGTCATATACTGTATATACTGTATATAGCATCTAGCATTGTTATTCAGTGTGTGTGTCATATACTGTACATACTGTATATAGCATCTAGCATTGTTATTCAGTGTGTGTGTCATATACTGTATATAGCATCTAGCATTGTGAGCATGGTGAAAATTGAATGAGTAGTTAAAAATTGAAAAATTGTGTGTGTGTGCGCGCGCGTGTGTGTGTGTGTGTGTGTGTGTGTGTGTGTGTGTGTGTGTGTGTGTCGTGTGTACAATTTAAATGTAAATAATAATAATTATAATTATATTAATATTAATAAAATATAATAACATTATTTAATATTATTATAATAAAAATAAAAATTATAATATATGTACCGGTAACAATAATAATATAATAATAATCATAATAACGATAATATTCTTAATAACAACAATAACATCTCGTTATTACTATCTTTATACAATTTTTTACAATTATATTTCCAAGCAAATATATAGAATTTATAATCAAATTAATTACTGTATTTGTTATAGAAGCTGGGCAATTATCTACATTGGATATAGATTTATCATTGAATCATCAAAAACGTTTCCATAAAAATTTACACAATTTCGAATTCATACAGTAATTCATCATACTACTACTATACCCTCTTATAAAGAAATACGAACAGTCAGTATATATATATATATATATATATATATATATATATATATATATATATATATATATATATATATACAATATATATTGTATATTATATATATGCCAGGCCTTACGACAAATGGGAGAATGAGTAAGTGAAACGTGAAGGGCGTTGTCCGTAGACTTTGTTAACCTTTATTAAGGGAGCCCACCTCGTGTTTTTATCTCTCTCTCCCTCTGGGTTATATCCATTCAGCCCCATTCACCCTACTGTTTTAAGACGTGTCAATATTATCCTGACGAGCGGTAGCGAGCCAGCATATATATATATTTTTTTTTTTACAGCAAGCTAAATTTGTACATTTTTCGATAGAAAAATTTCTCTGGCGAAGCCGGATTTCTCCATACAATGATGGCTCGCTATCGTTCGCCAGGAAGAAATCGACACCTGGATGGGGATAAACGTCTTAGAACAGTTGGCTGAATGGGGCCGAATGGATACAAGCCAGAGAAAGAGAAAAAAGGAGAGTAAGAAAAAAAAAGCAGGTGACCCTCCTTTAATTGAATATAGAATATAATTATATTCCTTTACTACATTTTAATTTGCAGTAACTTGTTTAGGCTAGTGATTATATAACTAAGGTTATCTTCTTCAGCGCGTTTTGAGTCTCTCTCTCTCTCTCTCTCTCTCTCTCTCTCTCTCTCTCTCTCTCTCTCTCTCTCCGGACCACCTAGTAGGGATCGCAAGTTCTGTGTGGTCTGAGTTTCTGTGTATCCCTGTGTAACTCATTCTCACTCTGTCTCTTTATAATTATATATATATATATATATATATATATATATATATATATATATATACTGTATATATAAATATATATATATATATATATATATATATATATATATATACTGTATATATATATATATTATATATATATATATATATATATATATATATATATATATATATAGTTTCCCTCTATCAAAACCTTCTCATTCGGCCATAAGAGAACACTCTGAAGCTTCAGGCCACCCAATACATCCTTCGGATTTCTTCATTCTTCACACAGCCGTAGACAACACCACACGCCTTCTATCTGAGTCTCTTTTATTTCAAAAACTACGCCCAACCCTGGGCACACACGAGACTTCCACCCCCTTACTTTGCTTCTAAGTATCTTGTGGTATGTTTTCCAGTTGTATTATGTAGGTTCTCTTCCATTAGTTCTATTGTCTTATTAGATATGTCCACATTCTATACTAATTCCTTAACCACACTCTACTTTAGTTTAATGTCTTCCTATATAGTTTTTTTCCCCTTTTGTACTATTTCAATGTGTTTTGCATTATAATTAAAACTTAATTTGTAACACTTTTATATATTTTGGTGCTTGGTGATTTTGTCTGATTCTCTGAATTATTGAATTAGTTTCTTAATTTTCAATTTCCATTTGTAATAATGTTACTCTAGTGGCTTTCTTATATAGTTTCACTGCCTTTCATGCTAATTTAATGTATTTCGTACATAACATGCATTTTCCGATTTTTCAAAAATCTTTGGTGTTTACAATTATATTTCTGCGAACCCATTCTACTTTAATGCGAACCCGTTTCTACACTGGTTGTTTTCAATATTGTCTCCCCCCTTTCCTACAATTTACTTGTATTTCGTGTTGCCAACCTACTTAATTTTAGTATATAATTTAATTATAATTATAATCATAATTCTCCTACACGTTTTAAATATTAACCATTAGTAATATGCAAATATTTATGTAGGCCCTTTTTGTCTTACTTTAGGCTGAAGATGGCTTGTGTGTAAGCCGAAACGTCCCACAATAAAGATGTCCATCCAAGCGCTGTTTTTTCTATTTATTATACGCCTCCGCTTCCCCCGTGAAGAGAGCATCGCTTCTATATATATATATATATATATATATATATATATATATATACGTGGTGTCCCGAAATAGACGTGCCAGACTTAAGGGCGAACATACAAATGTTATTGCTACGGCAAGTTGCAGCTTAGCGTATACCCCCTAACCTTTATCTAAGGATGACATTGATGTAGAATTGTCTATCCTAGTTGGAGTAGGAAAAATAGAGAACAGTGGTCCCAGGGCAGTCTTCCCTTTCCATTTTTCCCTTATCCACTCTAAACCACTGTTTAGACACTTGACCATCAGTGTTTTGGAGGGCATGCAGCCTTGAGGGGTCGCTGGACCTGTTGTTTCTTTGTACTCCTTTGTAAATATTTTTAAAAACAAATATGAACGATATGTGAGAGCTTGTCTGTGTTAAAACAGAAATGTATAGTAATTGCAAAGTAGAGATCAGTAAGTTTGTATGAGTAGTTTTTTTATTATAAAATTATGAG
Organism: Paralithodes platypus; assembly: GCA_032716605.1. Lineage (NCBI taxonomy): Eukaryota > Metazoa > Arthropoda > Malacostraca > Decapoda > Lithodidae > Paralithodes > Paralithodes platypus. Next base: position 19,187,183 of record CM064492.1, on the reverse strand, counting down.
AACAAATAGACTTATAGTAAGATGAGGATTGACATAATTTATGGGGGCGTTCAAGTGTTATATGATTTGTTGTACAGCCGATAATTTTGTTTATTTTTATATTATAGTTTTGTGATATTATCTTTGAATTTATTGTGTTTACTATTGGATGATTTACACACTTTATTACAGGTTCTCATTATCATTAATTTCATGAAACGAAATATGATGCAAATATGAAACCGTATTAACGTGAAGGGTTTAGGAAGAGTGGAGTAAGACTGCAAACAAAATGAATTAGAGGTAAATAATGGAACTTGCCAGCAGGGTAAAGTAGGATCAGAGTTATATGGAGTAGAATGATACCCAAGAGACCGTGAACATTAGTATGGGAGCAAGGAGAAGAAACATAAAAGAGGGAAGGCGGAGGTGTATTTTATTGTTTATTTTATTTTGTTCAGCATCTTATTTCACTTCAAAACAGAAGTCATCATAAGTATTTTTGTCTTATTTGTGTTTGTATTATTATTTTTGTTTTAGACAGTTTATGTACAGTTGGAAATATGGAAATTATAAACACAATTCAGGTAGATATATTGGTAACTGAGTATAATTAGTAATTCGATATAACTAGTACGCGATATCAGAAATTTGTATATTCGAATTATCCCGAGAGTAACTGACTGCATAATTAATATCAGGTTTGAAAGAACAGAAAGCTGTGGACATTAACGAATGGTAGCAAGGGCGAATGAATCATAGGCCCATTATATCAGTCATTTGTATTGGGGTTATATAGCACGACAGAAGGTCTAGTCCCGTCTCAACCCTCCCAACTACAACTTTATATTCTCCCTTGACATAACAAAAAGAGGCCTCAACAAAGCCGAAGAAAGCTTGATTCCAAAGGCTTCGCTTATGTGCCATACGTACTTTTCTCGCAGTCCTAGTAAGGAAACATTTTGGAGGGAGAACATGTCTTTTGAACTTGACTTTACTATGTATATTGTTATTATCATTACGTAGCGAAGGAAATGGGGAAACATTTATTTGGAAAGTCAGGTTATAATTGGTATTTACTAGAATGCTAGCAACAGAAAAGGTTGATACATAGAGCAATTGTTTCCTGCCTTTGTACTCTACAGAAAGAGTTTTAAAATGAAAACCTATGCCACATATAAGGCCATTTAAATTATGACTTTCTGTTGAACATCTCGACATTATATTTTGTGATTAGGAAACTGCCCGAAACAAAATTTAACTGGATTAACATTCACGGTTTGTAAATACTAACATATTTCACTTGAGCGATGAAAAGGGACATATTTTACATTAATATCTTATCACAGTTGTTTGCTGGATCATATACATTATACAGTACATACACATATGCAAGTGCATATGACATTATAAACAATATGCTCTTCAAGGCATGCATTTTCCCGTACACAAGCACACATGCAACACACATTCACACACAAACACAGATACTCAAAAACACAATGTCACATACAGTGAGCTGCACTTCCCTGTCACTACACACACACACTCATGCATACAAGCATATATACAGACATGCACACACACACACACACACTTACACATACATCCCCATGAACCCAAATGTAACTTTATTTTCAGCCAACTAGTTGCTTTTATGTCAACCAAACGTTTAATGTTATTATTGTTATTATTGTTATTATTATTATTATTATTATTATTAGTATTATTATTATTATTAATAGTAGTAGTAGTAGTAGTGTTGTTGTTGTTGTCATTCCGCATCCACTTTCATTCTCGTTACCCTCTCTTCCATTCTTCCCTCAGAATTGCACTGCTCCCCTCTCTTATTTCTTTCCGCTCGCCTATTGTCTATTTCAGGCCCGACCTTTATCTCATAATTATATTTTAGGGTTCAATGAAAAAACATAATGGTGAGTATGTGACAATGATTGGCTATATTTCGATCATAGAAAGCAAAATATTTTCTAGTTTTCATGAAACAGGAAGTATGAAACACAGGGTGATAGTATTATTGATTCTGTTTATTCGTGTATGGGAGTAAACGTCTTCAAACAGTAGGCTGAATGGGGCCGAATGGATACAAGCCAAAGAGAGAGGGAGAGAAAGAGAAAAGAAAGCGAGGTGGGCCCCCTTAATTAGTCTTCCTCCAGCATCTCGATACTGCCACACGAAGCAATGGTGCTCGTGATACTTTAGTCACCAAACCTGAGTGATCTATAGAACTGAAATATTAACTCCTTCTGTACCGGTAACGTCTTATTAACTCCTTCTGTACCGGTAACGTCTTATTAACTCCTGTACCGGTAACGTCTTATTAACTCCTTCTGTACCGGTAACGTCTTTTAGACTACCGGGTATATTATTCAGTTTAAAAAGGGCCTCCAGCAATTAACAGGCTTCGAAGTATATTACTTAACCCTTATTACTACCACATATCCTTCTTATACTTTCCAAAAGCTTCTAAATATAGCTACAAAGAAAATAAAAAGACGTTGCCGGTACAGAAGGGGTTAAGTTAGATTATATTTTATTCGCACAATTCTTTGATTTTACTTATTGATAAATATTAAATGTGTAATGACTCCAAAATAATGAAAACTCCCATCGAGAGTCATAGCATATCAAGGCCTTGTTTTTGTCTACGAGTACGTCCTCCAAAGTATCAACACGTACCGTACTGCACATATTAAGGGGGGTCACCGGCTTTGTTTTATCTTTCTCTGCCTATCTCTTTGGCTTGTATCCATTCAGCCCCATTCAGCCTACTATTTTAAGACGTTTACCCCCATCCAGGTGTCAATATTTTCCTGGCGAGCAGTAGGGAGCCAGCATATATATATTTTTGTTTTACAGCAAGCTAAATTTGTACATTTTTCGATAGAAAAATTTCTCCGGCGAAGCCGGATTTCTCCATACAATGCTGTCTCGCTATCACTCGCCAGGAAGAAATCGACACCTGGATGGGGATAAACGTCTTAAAACAGTAGGCTGAATGGGGCCAAATGGATAGAAGCCAAAGAGAGAGGGAGAGAAAGAGAAAAAATGCGAGGTGGGCTCCCTTAATCATCCTCTATATACTATAAGACACAAACAGTGAGTGAGTGATTGGGTGAGTGATTTATTGAGTATTTGAGCTAGTGAAATTGTAAGTAAGTGAGTAAGAGTGAGAGACAATGTGGGTGAGTGATTTATTAGAGTATCGAGCTAGTGAATTTATGAGTGAGTGAGTAAGAGTGAGTAAATGAATGGGTAGGTGAGCAAGTGAGTGAGCTAGCGAGTGAGGGCCTGTTTGAGTGAATGATAATAATGAGAATTTGCTTGGGTGACTAAACTAATTAAAACGAAAGTACCCTAATTATGACCTCGATATGAAAGCCAATCATTCCACTAATAAGCCGGGGTTAACCAGGCACTATTTACGGCCTGATCATTCTCTCTCTCTATCTATCTCGCTCTCGCTCTCTCTCTCTCTCTCTCTCTCTCTCTCTCTCTCTCTCTCTCTCTCTCTCTCTCTCTCTCTCTCTTTCTCTCTCTCTTAATCCGTCCAGAACTACCTTATGTATACTGATATAACCTCAAAATATATATATATAATTTATATATTCTGTATATATAGCCAATATTTAGGGGAGATTTTAACTTAATTATATTTTCCTAAACCCCCCTTCTCCCACATGCTTAGCCCCATTAGTTGTTCGCCCCATTTCTGTCAATTCTAAAACCTTTCGCGTTATTTAGTTATCGATGTTTTCCAAGCGAGAGATAGAATGCCTGTAATTTACGAGGAATCAGCCTTCGGCTGGGATATTTTTCTGTAGAAAAATGTAAGCATTTGGCTCAATCGGTGGTCTTGGGGGTATTTAGTAGAGCTTGATGGAGGCATAGGTAGCAAACCATAAACTTCCTCTTAAGAGGAGAAGGGCTTATATATTTGATGGAGGCATAGGTAGCAAACCATAAACTTCCTCTTAAGAGGAGAAGGGCTTATATATTTGATATAGGTAGCAAACCATAAACTTGACCTCCATCAGACTTTAAAAAAAACATCCATTTGATCCCCCTACTAGAATAATTTGTACATTTTTCAGTAAACAAATTTCCCGGCCAAAGGCCGATTCTTCCAAAATTACTTGGTCACTATCGTTCGCCAGGAAAAAAATCGAAAGGTCTTAATATTGACAAACAAATGAGGCGAAAGGTCTTAAATCGACAAACTGATGGGGCAAACATCTTAAAATGGGAAAAGTAATGGGGCTATACATAAGGGAGAAGGGGTTTTCTGGTCCCCCTTCTCCCTCATATTTAGCCCCATTAGTTTTCAGATGTTTAGATGTTTACCCCATTAGTTAGTCGATTTTAAGACCTTTCGCCCCATTTCTTCGTCAATATTTACACCTTTCGTGCTATTTAGGTGTCGATTTTTTACCTGGCGAACGATAGTGAGCCTGTAATGTTGGAAGAAACGGCCTTCGGCCGGGAAATTTTTCTACCGAAAAATGTACAAATTAATCTAGAAGGGGGATCTAATGGATTTTTTTTATTAATTTGATGGAGGTCTAGGGAGGAAACTAGAAAAATAATGAATACATGCAAAAATCGTCCAAAAAGTGAACCATCTCCCCTTAACTAGAGGCGGCGTCAGACGAGCAGTTTAGAAAGGCAGCGTTACCCATTTCTGCCCGGCTATCATAAATACACTTCAGCACTGGGGGATTAAGCCGCTGTCACACGAGCGCTTTTTCCGTCAATTTTCCATGAGCAAGTTTTTCTGGTATTATTTGGGGAATTTTTCACACTGGTATCGGTAACTAAACTGAAGGTAGATTATGTTAGGCGGTTGAATTCTGATAAAGTGTAATTTTTGAAGCTTCCAGACCATAATTGCCATTAAAGATTGCTCTAAAAATGGCTCGTGTGACTCAGGCTAAAATGAGTCACATTATTGAAAATTATAGCAATCAACGAACATTGGAGTCGACCACGTATTTCACAGTAAGCAATTTTATTCAAAATACGTTTTGTAAGCTTTGATGTTATGATGAATGTCAAGTACCGAGTCTTTTAAACAGAAACTACGTAATAGATAAGCGAGATTACCTTATATTAAAGCAATTACTTTCAACTACCTCTTTTAGTTTAACTGAATGCCATGCTGTATGTGGTCGGTTGATTATCTTAGAACACTTGCGTCCGTCTCAGCAAACTGAATACGCGTAGTACTTTATAGTATTATATTAACTATAAGGGCATATTCAGCAAATGGGTTGCGATCACTAGTTTACTTCATAGCATTCGACCTTTAGACAAAGCTAGATAATTCCCTATATTGAATGAACGCATGAAGCGTTTGTCTGAATAAACTGTAAACAATAACCTTTTAACGAATTACAGAATTGCATTATTCGAACAATATAAATATACAGTACGTGAAACCTTTCATTTGCAGACAACCCGAACTATAAGCCAGAATACGTAAAAAAGACAGTCATGATACTAAATGGATGTAGTTCAATAAAGGGGCGTCACCGGCTTGTTTTATCTTTCTCTCCTTTTCTCTCTTTCCCTGGCTTGTATCCATTTGGCCCCATTCAGTCAACTGTTTAAGACATTATCCCCATCCAGGTGTCGATTTCTTCCTGGCGAGCGATAGCGAGCCATCATTGTATGGAGGAATCCGGCTTCGCCGGAGAAATTTTTCTATCGAAAAATTTACAAATTTAGCTTGCTGTCAAAACAAAAATATATATATGCTGGCTCGCTACAGCTCGCCAGGAAAATATTGACACCTGGATGGGGGTAAACATATTAAAACAGTAGGCTGAATGGGGCCGAATGACCCCAGATGGTGTCGTAGTATTCAATATGTGGTCGAACTAGTGTTTTAAAAGCTAAAATGTTGATGTCTGCGTTGCACCTCCTTAGGTTCCTGCGCAGGTTCCTTAGGAAGGACCTCTAGCAATAATATGACTTCAAACTATCTCAACCAACCCCTTTAACTACCACAGATCCTTCCTAAGCTGCATAAAATAGTCTACAAATAATGTATCAGACGTCGCTGGTACAGTAGGGGTTAAAGGGGCAGTGGTTGCTTTTATGGCCTTTCCTCGCTAGATATCCCTCAAACTTAGAAAAACATCCCCTTGACCCCCACTCAAGATAAATTTATACATTTTTCGGTAAGAAAATGTCCCGGCCAAAGGCCGGTTCCTCTTATAATTACTGACTCACTATCGCTCGCCAGGAAAAATCAACACCTAAATGGCACGATAGCTCTTTAAATTGACAACGAAATGGGACGAAAGGTCTTAAAATCGACAAACTAATGAGACAAACATTTTAAAATCTGAAAACTAATGGGGCTAAACATGAGGAGGAATGGGGACCCCAAAAAACGGCTCATCCCCCTTTATGTTCGGGTAAAGATAAGAGACGGTGGGGCCAAACCTATAAGAGACGGTGGGGCCAAACCTATATTCGTCGCTGATCCTGGGGTTTACACGGATCCCGACAGTGGTGTCTATTCGCTGTAAGTAGGTGAGAAATCATGACCTCTAACCTCTGTACCTCCAAAACGACTAGAGCAATCAAGCTAATATTTCTACCATTTGGGATGAGTCAGTCAAGGCATAGATGTGCAAATTTACAGCCAATTTGTTCTAGCCCTTTTTGAGTTACAGAGGATAGAGGTTATGATTTCTCGCCTACTTACAGTGAATAGACTATAGTAAGCTGGGAGAGATGATGTGAGGTTTATGTCGGCCGTGTGTGTCATAACTCGTGTGTTTCCTCTCTCTCACTCTCTCTCTCTTACGAAATTAATAACTAATTATTATTTTAATCGACTGGTTAAAAATACGATCATGCAATCATGTTGTTAATTATCATGGTGTCAACAACATTTCATAACAGCTTGTCAAACGGGATTATATTTGATATATTACAATTGAAAAGAAACACACAATTTAATATACATATATCTAACCTTATCATATTGGTTTGCGATTAATTGAAAACAAATATATATAACACTATATTTACATCATTATATGCCAGATAATTTGCAAAAAGTTAATAGAGGATTACTAATTATAATAACTAATTAAAGTTATGATTATCATAGTATCCAACATAGTATCCAACAGTATCACCATCGCCTTCATCAGCATTGTCATCCTCATCATATATTTCAGTGTTACATTAATTATTGTCAATATATTCATCATTATCATCACCATCGTCATCTTAACCATCATTATAATTTTGCAATAATATATATTTAAGAATGATAAGTACAGTCATAAATATATCCATATAATGCAGATATATAATTGCATGATGCAGGAAGTCCTATAATCCCGTATTGTTTTACCGGTACAAGTTTAATTATACAGTATTGTGGGGGAATAGTTTATGGATTTAATTGAATCCTAAATTATTCGTAAATTTAGCTGGCTGCCAACATGACCGGATTCCAGTTTAATTAACTATATTTTGACTTGTGAGTGAACTGAAACTGTCAACGGAGTTATTGACTGAAGCACTCTAATAACATATATTTAACTGTAGGCTAACTGGCTTAGGTTAACGTGCTTATTAATATATCATAAACACAGTATATATATGCATATATATATATATATATATATATATATATATATATATATATATATATATTGAGAATATATCACAAATACGTGGTGTAATTGATTAAAGCGTCGGCTATCATCCTGATGGTCGATGGTTCGATCCCCACTGAGAGACTAGAAACATATATATATATATATATATACCGGTATATATATATATATATATATATATGTAGAGAGAGAGAGAGAGAGAGATGGTACAATTAATGCAGCTACAGAAGCCAATACCTACCGTCCTCAGGATTTTGTACTTTATTAAGTCAAACATGGGTTGGTGGGATTGCATTAACTCTGGGTATGTATGTACCCAGGTAAACCGGGAGAGAAGTGGAAGGTTGGAGTGAAAAAGTATATGAGTGAAGGCGGTGCTGGATGGGAGGAGTGGCGTCGACTGACCGGGGACAGAGGTGCATGGGGGCGTTTCGTTCGTGGCCACCCACTCGGGGATCATGGCGTCCAGCAATAGATAAATAGATGTATGTAGCAAGAGATACGCCGGGTACAGCAGATAGCTCGCTAATATGTACTAAATGTAGCCATATTTATTTACCAAATGATTTTCCTGAGATAGTTAAACGACGAAAGAAATATCGAGCCATGTTTTCAAACGTGGTTTGTTTATAGTAAAAAAAAAAAAAAATATATATATATATATCACGGTACTCAAATCATTCATAATCATTGGTTTGTCAGTTTGTGGATATCAGGACTTGTTATAGGTATATTTTATTTAAAAATCTGGAGTTGATTTTACTTCAGCTCACGGTAAATTGAATGACTTGGCCGCTAATGTTTCGATGCTTGGGAAACTACGTTTTATCACAGTAATTCCTAGATTAAAACAAAATATATATATATATACACATATATACAGTATATATAACTACAAAATATATATATATACACATATATACAGTATATATAACTACAAAATGTTCGTAATAGTCGAGTGATGAAGATGGGGACATTGTAATTTACCGCCTGTTAATTAAAACACAAACACAGGCTACAGTATACTAAGGCTATTTGCTACTGATTGTAAAGTAGATATTAAGAATATCAATAGTCGTGGTACCAGAAAATGCTTTCTAACGCATAATTAAAAGTAGCAGTCTAAACCCTATCAATATTAGGACGCTTTTCACATTAATTTTGGTTAACATGCGATTTAACAGGGATTAGAAAGAATCTGTAGGAGCTACTGTATATGGTAAACTGAGGTAACTTGTAAATATCTGTTCCCTAGAGTTCTTTCCTAAGCTAAATATAATCGTCTAATGATAGCCAGAATAAAATGAATAAAGGTGTTATCGTATACGGTACTGAAAGAACTAATTGATGGAAAGCTTTATCACAAATAGTGTTACTTAAGCCGGTATCACACGAGAGCTCTTATGGTCAACATTCGATGATCAACATTTGTCTGGCAACATTTCTGGTGTATTTTGCACTGGTATCTGAAACTAGACTGATGCTAGATGAATTTAGGTAACCGAAATATTTGAATGTTCAGCTCTTAAGCTGCCAGACCAGTGTTGAAGACAAATTTTGTGGGAGAAGGTGCTCGTGTGATACCAGCTTTAAGTGAAGGAAATTGACCACTTGTGAGTTTCAAGCTATAAGGTTAGAACCGTAAATAGAAGTGCAATAATTATGTACCGGTACTGTAAGTTTCTGATGGTACAATGTATGTTGAAGATGATTTTATGTATTTAATACTATTTATAGTGGTTACAATTTTATTCTCCTACTCAACGTGACGGAGAAAGGGCCGAGGGAACGCGAAAGTGGTCCCGGACCCTAAGAATTGGAACTTTAAAGGTTTCTGTACGGGCTCTGTCTCGAGTCGACCATACCCAGCAATGGGGTATGTGCCTGACTATATACAGTACATACATACACAGCGTCATTACAACCATATTTTAACTGGTAATTTTACTAATAATCGATGTCTACAGATCAAACTTCCTTATAGACTGAAACTCATAAGTGGTCTATTGCTAGTTCTGCAATACTAATATTATAAGGTTGGCGACCAGAGAGTCAAATAACGAGTCCCAAAATAGTTTGAGATTGGCTCTATCGTATTTGGTCCAACGTCTTGTGGGTTATTATGATATTTTGGTATAATTTTGTATTGGGGATTTGACTTGCCATTATCGATCAATGTATTTTAGCTTGTCCCCTAGGCTAACAAAAACGCCTTCCCAGGCTTCCTTCAAACTGAAAATGTTCACCCAGATCCCCTCCAAGATAATTTTGTGCATTTTTCAATTTCTCCTAAGTTAAAGGTTTGCTATCGCTCTCCCAGCACAATATGGACACCTGAATGGGGTGAAGCGTCATATTATCACCAAGCTAATGGGGTGAAGCGTCTTATTATCACCAAGCTAATGGGGTGAAACGTCTTTAAGTCTCCAAACTAATGGAACGATACAAGGGAGGTCCCAAAATACCTTCCACGGACTAAATAAGGTTAAGACGAGTCTCGACCAATCATCGTACTGACTGAAAGTCCTGTACGTGCCTCTCAAAGGGTTAAGGGGAGATGGGGCGTTTTTCTACTTCTTCTCCCTCATGTTTAGCCCCATTAGTTTTTCAGATATTATTATATTTGCCCCATTAGTTTGTTGATTTTAAGACCTTCCGCCCCATTTACTTGTCAATATTAAGACCTTTCGTGCTATTTAGGTGTCAATGTATTTTCCTGGCGAACGATAGTGAGCCTGTAATTTTGGAAGAACCGACCTTCTGCCGAGACATTTGTCTACCAAAAAATTTGCAAATTATTCTAGAAGGGGGATCTAATGGATGTTTTTTTAAAGTTTGATGGAGGTCTAGGGAGGAAACTAGAAAACTAATTAATAAATGAAAAAAATCGACCAAAAAGTGAACCATCCCCCCTTAATCGGCTCTTATGGTCATCACAGCGTTAGTGCTTTAAATTTGACGACGTTTTGCGATTTTTCTAATTATCTATATTCTATTAAGTATTAGTAGGACAAAATCGAGGAAATTAACCTCGCTTAACCCATTCAGTACCGGTGCCGTCCTTTTAGCTTTATTCTGGCAACTATTAGACGATTTTCTTCAATTTAAAAAGGGCCTCCAGCAATTGACAGGCTTCGAACTATCTCACTTAACCCCTTTTACTACCACAGATCCTTCTTAACCCTCTCCGACATATGACGTGATGTTGAGCCTATTGGGGTTACTTTAAAACCTTTGTTACCATCAGGGGTATTTAGAAACCTTTAGTTTAGTTACTTCAACCTCTGCAGTTGTCTTTGAGTTAGCTGTGGGCAGAAAACTAATTTTGGAGAGGTAATTATAAGAGTGAGAGAACTCTATTTCGTATTGCTAATCTGGCAACATCTGCGTCATAAATGCGTGAAAGGGTTAAACTGCACAACATTGTCTAAACATAAGAAGATTGAAATTAAAAAGACGTCGATGGTACAGAAAGGGTTAGCTAGAAACAAAAATCGACATCTAAATAGCACGAAAGGTCTTAATATTGACAAAGAAATGGGGTGAAAGGTCTCTAAATCGCCAAGCAAACGGAAAGAACGTCTTAAAATATCAAAACTATTATGCTAAACATGAGGAAGAAGGGGGTCCGTAAAAAGCAACTACCTTCGCCTTAGCTCAAAAAGGGCCAGAGACTATAAATATCTATACCTATCGACTGAATGACTCTTCCTTATTATGGTAGAATTAACCCTTTCAAGATACGGTGACGCATTATATTATGTTTTTTGGCTATTATTAGACGATTTTATTATGATTAGGAAGAGTATATGAAAGTCAGAGGGTTAGTTGAGATAGCCTTTACCCTTTTAACTTTCGCAAATCCTTCTAAGCTGTTTATAATCGCTAGCCAGAATAAACTGTCAAAATTAAATCGCCATTGAGTTAACAACTCAATTACTGACATCCTTTTGGAGTTGTAAGAGGTTAAAGGGAGATGGGCTTGTTTAACTGGTCCCACTTCTTCCTCATGTTTAGTCCCATTAGTTTTCATATTTTAAGACCTTTCGCCTAATTTTTTGTTTGTCAATATTAAGACCTTTCGTACTATTTATGTGTCGATTTTTTTTCCTGACGAACGATAGTGAGCCTGTAATTTTGGAAGAATCGGCCTTCGGCAGGGTCATTTTTCTACCGAATAATGTACAAATGAATATAGAAGGGGAATCTAATGGACGTGTTTTTAAGTTTGATGGAGGTCTAAGGAGGAAACTAAAAAACTAATAAATATATGAAATAATCGACCAAAAAACGAACTAGTATTTATTAAGACTATTAGCCTCTTTTTTGTTTTCCCCAGGCATCCTTTCAAATCTGCATACAATCACCTAATACTAGCTAGAATGGAATGCGTTACCATACTGAAAATGTTAAGGGGGTAGTGCTAGTATTTTGGTATATGTATTTATTTATAATTTTATTATTGTGTTTCCTCGCTAGACCCCCTTTCAAGATAAATTTGTACATTTTTCGGCAGAAAATTTTCCCGGCCAAAGGCCGGTTCCTTCTAAAATTGCAGGGTCGCTCTCGCTCGCCAGGAAAAATAGACACCTACATTGTACGAAAGGTCTTAATATTGACAAAGAAAGGGGGGCGAAAGGTCTCAAAATCGCCAAACTTTTGGAATGGACGTCTAAAAATCTCAAAACTAATATGCTAAACATGAGGGAGAAAGGGGTCCATAAAAAGCGAGTAGGCTACCTCCCCCATAAGGCCAAACCAACGTGACTTGGCAGTAATTCCTGCGCGGCCATCAATTACTAATCAGAACGCCGAGTATTCTGATCGGCTTTGGGGCTTCCAGGAATTGCTTGGAGAAGAAGGAAGGGGAGAGAGGGAGGAGGAGGAGGAGGAGGAAGAGGAGGTAGAGGAGGAGGAGGAGAGATGGAAGAGGAGGAGGAGGAGGAGGTAGAGGAGGAGGAGGGGGACGAGGAGGAGGAGGTAGAGGAGGAAGAGGAGGAGAAAATGAAGACGAGAATAAGAATAAGATGATAATGATGGTGATGATGATGATGATGATAGTGATAATGATGATGATGATGATGATAGTGATAATGATGACAATGATGATGATGATGATGCTCAAGTTTCATTATGGTCCAATATCCTGTAATAATGTGTTTATTTTTTATTTATTTTTATGTTTTTTTGGTTTTTTTGTGTGGGTGTGTCTTCTTGGTACTCTACTGTGTGTGGGTGTGGGTTAGTGTGCGTATGTGTGTGTGAGTGCATGTGCGTATAACAGATTGCTTGTAAATTACTTGTGTGTATGTGAAAGGGAGTGTGTGTACAGACTGTTTCACAGTTTATTTGTCTATGTGTGTGTTATTTTGTTGACGAAATTATGTATGTGTGTGATTCTGTGTTTGTGTGTGTGTGTGTGTGTGTGTTAGAGAGAGAGAGAATGCGTGCAGTGTATTGAAATATTAGCATTCTTACCATAATATATATATAATTATCCTATACGTAGTTTGCTTGTTTTATCTGGCAGGGCATTGTGTGTATGGTGATATTCGTTTGTTTGTTTTTTCTCTCGCCCTCTTTCTCGGAATTGTATCCATTTGGCCCCATTCAGCCTACTGTTTTAAGACGTTTATCCCCATCCAGGTGTCTCTTGTTTCCTGGTGAGCGGTAGCGAGCCAACATATTTTTTTGAAGGGTTTTTGACAGCAGGCTAAATGTGTACATTTTTCGATAGAAAAATGTGTCCGGCGAAGCCGGATTTCTCCATACAATGCTGGCTCGCTATCGCTCGCCAGAAAGAAAATAGACACCTGGATGGGGATAAACGTCTTAAAACAGTAGGCTGAATGAATATAAGTCTAGAGAAAGAGAAAGAGAAAGAAAAAGAGAAACAAAGCAGGTCACCCCCCTTAAGTATCGTATTTCAAATGTATCTTATAACCCGTAGCGTTACATAATTCTCCGGACAAATTATAATGCTAAAGTTCACCATGTAACACCGTCTTAACCCTTTCAATACACTATAAAACATAATGGGTATAAATAAGGTAAGGATTTTCAAGTTAGGTATATATAATAGGGATTTATCTTAAACTAATTAAAATATGTGTCTATTCATATATTAAAACAGGGGTATATCCTGTCATATCACATGGGGGCGTGGGTTCGAACACTTGATGAAGGGTTTAATATATACTGTATATATATATATATATATATATATATATATATATATATATATATATATATATACAGTATGTATATATATATATGGAAGGGAGTTTAATCAGGCTCGAGAGAGTAAATGACCTTGGCAATTACCATGGCATACTGACCTCCTGTCCTCTATCACACCTATGCCAACTCTCGCTCTCACTTACACTCTCTCTCTCTCTCTTTAACAACAACAAAAATTATTAATATAATAATAAGTTAGGTTAAGTATCAGTATGTATGTATGCATATACTCAAGCATATTTCCCATACCTAGGGGTAGCCGACCCGAGACAGATCCCGAATAGAAACGAACATTTTACGTTTTAATTCTTAGGGTCTGGGAATACTTTCGTGTTTCCTCGCCCCTTTCTCTGTCTCGTCTAGTATTTGAATGTTACAAATGAAGGGTGATTCCTCGCCCCCGTCAGCCGCCTTCTACACCTCGCAAGGAGTAAGTTGGTGGACGTTCTTTCCCCTCCGCCACAGAGGAGGCTGTCTGCACCAGATAGTGGTGGGAAACGTAGAAATGTAAAAAATAGGAACAGATAGAAAAGGCTATGGGAAGTAAAGGACACCAACCCTCTCTGACAAAGAGTCAGCCCACCACTGGACATAGTATAAAATATTTCACAACTTCGCTCTTTACTATGAATTTCCCAGTAGAGCTTTATCATTCTGCTGGGGGCCTTGTTTCCCATCTGACTTTCATGCCGACCCAAGGTCAGATAGAGTGGTGGGTGGGGAGAGTTCATTCTGCTCTGCTGTGTTTACCTTCAACTATGTAGCAAATCCCATGTTAGCATTAAGTCCAGACTGCCTACTAGGGACTGCAAGATCTGTGCAATCTGTGTATCTATGTAACCTCTCTCTCTCTCTCTCTCTCTCTCTCTCTCTCTCTCTCTCTCTCTCTCTCTCTCTCTCTCTCTCTCTCTCTCTCTCTCTCTCTCTCTCTCTCTCTCTCTCTCTCTCTCTCTCTCTCTCTCTCTCTCTCTCTCTCTCTCTCTCTCTCTCTCTCTCTCTCTCTATATATAATTATATATATATATATATATATATATATATATATATATATATATAAACAAATGAGACCACTGCTCTCCTCGTCAACCTTTATTTCACCCCCTTTAGTGCAATATCAGCTTATACCCCACTTCTCTGAACGGGGGTCATTGAAAATCGCTTATTTCCTCCCCCCTAGCTTGCTCTAGCACTTGCCCCCCTCCCCTCCTTCTCTCTCTCTCTCTCTTTCTCTCTCAAACTCACTCGCTCTCTCTCTCTTTCTCTCTCTCAAACTCACTCTCTCTCTCTTTCTTTTTTTCTCTCTCAAACTCACTCTCACTCTCTCTCTCTCTCTCTCTCTCTCTCTCTCTCTCTCTCTCTCATCAGTGACAGAAACCTACCCACCCTGGGATTCGCTGGCAATTATAACTTTAAATGACTCTGAAAATAAACTGTCAGTGGGCGAGAAAAATTAAAAAAAAAGGACAGACAGCTTTATATTGCGATGAAAGCGATCACTTATGTCGTGTGTTTTGTATATGTATGGTAGTTTTTACTCACAGTATTGTATATGTATTGTTTAAGCTTTTTACGTCTTATATAAACTTGTTTTCTTCATGCAATTAACCATTTCAACAGCCGATTAAGCATTTCTTTTGTTTTCTGGCTATGATTAGACGATTCTATTCAGAATGGGATTGGTTTATGGATGTCAGAGGATTAATTGAGATAGCCTTTGCCCATATCATTCCCACAGATTCCTGCCTAAACTGTATAAAATCGTCTAATAATAGCCAGAATAAACTGTCAATATGCGTCATAATTTTCAGAAGGTTGAATATTTTGTCCTATTTGTTTGTATTTGTTTTGATTTATGTTCGTCCTTTCTATATTGACCTCACTTCAATATTCATTTCATATTATGTATGTTTGCACTAATAGTTAGCCATATTTATATTATAATACTCATCCTTTCTTTAATAGCATGTACTCGTTTGTGTCATCAAAATATTATTGGATGCTATCAATATTCATTCCCAAATTATCTGCCATATTTTCCATAATTATTATTTATATTATCTTCATTGTGGTGTTGCTTCTAAGTTTATTTATAATACATGCATATTCGTTTATATTGGAGTATGTTGGTATATGCAGTATTACATAGGATGAGGGTGTTTCAGAGTACATAAGATTTGGTTAAGTTAAAACGAATCAACTCTGCACATCATGTTAGCAAAGTGCAACTGGGCGAAATAACGCAATGAGTAAACGACTGTCAATCCCATAAATATTAAGGGGAGATGGGCGTATATATGTGCTTACTGTTTTATTAAGGGGAGATGGGCGTATATATGTGCTTACTGTTTTATTAAGGGGAGATGGGCGTATATATGTGCTTACTGTTTTATTAAGGGGAGATGGGCGTATATATGTGCTTACTGTTTTATTAAGGGGAGATGGGCGTATATATGTGCTTACTGTTTTATTAAGGGGAGATGGGCGTATATATGTGCTTACTGTTTTATTAAGGGGAGATGGGGCGTATATATGTGCTTACTGTTTTATTAAGGGGAGATGGGCGTATATATGTGCTTACTGTTTTATTAAGGGGAGATGGGCGTATATATGTGCTTACTGTTTTATTAAGGGAGATGGGCGTATATATGTGCTTACTGTGTTTATTAAGGGGAGATGGGCGTATATATGTGCTTACTGTTTTATTAAGGGGAGATGGGCGTATATATGTGCTTACTGTTTTATTAAGGGGAGATGGGCGTATATATGTGCTTACTGTTTATTAAGGGGAGATGGGCGTATATATGTGCTTACTGTTTTTATTAAGGGGAGATGGGCGTATATATGTGCTTACTGTTTTATTAAGGGGAGATGGGCGTATATATGTGCTTACTGTTTTATTAAGGGGAGATGGGCGTATATATGTGCTTACTGTTTTATTAAGGGGAGATGGGCGTATATATGTGCTTACTGTTTTATTAAGGGAGATGGGCGTATATATGTGCTTACTGTTTTATTAAGGGGAGATGGGCGTATATATGTGCTTACTGTTTTATTAAGGGGAGATGGGCGTATATATGTGCTTACTGTTTTATTTGTATATGTATTTTACTTTCCTCCATTGACCTCCATCAACCTGTAAAATACCCCCACTAGAACCTCCTTCAAGATAAATGTGTACATTTTTCGGTAGAAAAAATTTCCCGACCGAAGGCTGGTTACTCTTAAATACAGGATCGCTAAAAAAAACGACACCTAAATGGCGCGAAAGGTCTTTATTTTGAACATGAAATGGTACGGAAAGTCTTAAAATCGCTAATCTAATGGGCCGAACTTCTTAAAATCTACCCCCCGGCCCCCCCTTTTAAATAATCTATCCGTGAATCTATATCCCATCCATCATGTCTCCTATCGCCTAAATATCTAAAAGCTATCCTCAGAGCCATAGGAATAATAATGGTATCGGTCAAGCGTATTTACTGTATGATCGCCGGTACGGTCGCCCTAATATGTCATGTCCCAGCTGTCATAACGTTTGGCTTGCTCTGTGCTGTATTAATGTCTGTCAGATGTTGAATAGGGTGGGTAATTGTAGGAACATGTGTGTATATTTCACTCGATATGAAGAAATGAAGCTTAGATATTGCTGATACCAATTATTGATCCAAACAAATTTGGTGCCGAGACATCACTTATTAGCGCGACTGTACACTTGGATACCATAGTCTCTAGCTCACTCATAAGAATTCGTGGACCCTCTATGTTTTTCTGTATGCAGTAATTACTATCTGGATTAATTTTGGGGTAGAACTTTCTTTTCGATACATAGTATATTTAGTTTTGTAATTGATGTTTAGAGCATTATATTCATAAATGTGTTTCCAAAGATATACTTCCATAGTTAGAACTAGGTGAAGTCCACGAATATTTATGAGTGGATTAGAGACTGTGGTATCCGAGTGTTTCATGTTTGTCTGTGTGGAAGCAGGATTTGTCACAAACTTATTGACGGAATTCTATGAACTTCATCAGTATCTCCATGTACAACCTAAAAAGATTATTTTTATTATTTGTTGTTTAACATCCGCTATATATATATATATATATATATATATATATATATATATATATATATATAGAGAGAGAGAGAGAGAGAACGAACATACATTGTGGCCATGCAACCAGTAGTTTTAGCAATACCTACTGTACATGGACAACATTGTTTTACCCCTCTATCCAAATTATTCCAAATCAGTGGACATACAGGCTCAACTATGTGGGTTTTATTGTCATATACATCCATATCTCTTATCTTATTGTTGGTAAATCGATAAATTCAGTCGTGTACCGTCTCTTTCTCTCTGTCATGCTTGGTTCTCGGCTCATTTCTTATTCTAATTAATTATTGTCTTAGAAGCATTTCCTACCCTCTCCACAAACCGTATACCTCCATCCTGTTTCTTTCATTAACACTAGCTCATCCGAAGTCTTGAGTGTTATTTAGGTGTTGTTGTGTGTTTAATTATTATTGGTGGTCTTGATTGTTTTTGTCGTTTGTGAGCAATATATTTTTAGTCTGCTTTTATACTAAAAAACGTCTCTGTATAGATTCCTTTCAAGCTATAAGATACACTCACAGACTCCCCCTTTCAAACTATATATGTAAAATTGTCTGTAAAAGAATGTCGTGGTCGAAGGCCGGTTTCCCCTAAGTTGCAATCTCACTTGAGACTCTTGTGCAGGCGATTGTACAGTTGGCCACATAAATTCTGTTCCTCTCCGGGATCTTATACATAGACATATAATGCGCATGATTGAATTACGAGTGTAGTTTTGTATGCAGTGGTTATGCATATGATTAGTCAACTGATAATTAACAGAAACCACACTCGCAATTAATTCATACCAATTTTCCTTTCATACATAAGATCACGACGAGGAACAGAACTTATGTGGACAACTGTACATGTCGCTGGACAATACCGTTATCCCTTTCCCAATTCAAAACACTAAAGCAGAAAGGATTTTTATATATATATTTAAAATGTCCCCCATGATAAGAAAGACAGCCGAGGTAAAATTGGAGAAAGGAGGCAGTGGAGCTATAATAGGATAGCGCGAGTGTGGTATTGAAAGTTAATGGAGCATTGGGGCACACTGACTTATCTAAACGGGCTGAAAGGGTGGAGGGGGATACGGAGTGAGAGAGGAGAGGCTATGTAGAAGATGAAGCTACAGAGAATGGAAGCCATTCAAATCATATATATATATATATATATATATATATATATATATATATATATATATTATATCTGTAAATAAAGTTAATAAATTACTAATTTACTAGTTAAGTTTCGTGATTCCATTGTAATAGTTGTCTTGATTTGAATGGCTTCCATTCTCTGTAGCTTCATCTTCTACATAGCTTCTCCTCTCTCACTCCGTATCCTCCTCCACCCTTTCAGCCCGTTTAAATAAGTTAGTGTGCCCCAATGCTCCATTAACTTTCAATATATTATATATATATATGGGAGGTGTTGTGGAGCAGTCATGCCACTGGACAGGTAATTGAATGGTCCCGGGTTCGAATCCCAATGTATCAATGGGAAGATATTATTAGGATGGCATTTGTGCTGTAGGGCCTATCTAGTATCAGTGCATTACCACAAAGCCCACCGAAACGCCAAAAAAAAAAAAAAAAAAAAAAAAATTCATTGTTCCCTGATTAAATAGCATTGTGTTGTATGAATATTCTCATATTCAAAAAATGTTATAGGTGGCCAATGCCTAATGATTTCATTGCTCAACAATAGGTGGTGTTCTGTGAGTGAGGCTCCGAGTCTAGGGGGTGAGACAGTGAAGCACTGGGGCGAGGCAGCTCCAGAATTGGGGCTGCTTCGAGCCGTGGGTGGGCAACCGGGGCCCGTGCATCTTGCGAAGGCAAGATAGCGGGGGCTGGTTGCATCTCACTCAAAGTGCTTCACGTATCTAGACTGGAAAGAGACCTACCAGGCTTTACGGTTGAATGTACAGGCTCTCAGCCTATGCCGGAGAGGGAGTAGATTGGAATATAGGGGAAACAAAGAAAACAAAATATATATACAGTATATATATATATAATATATAGATATATATATATATATATATATATATATATATATATATATATATACTGTATATATATATATTTATATATATATATAGGTATATATATATATATACTGTATATATATATATATATATATATATATATATATATATATATATAAAGAGAGAGAGAAGATGTGGACGTTAAAAAAGCTATAAATACTTAATAAAAATATGTATAAGCTATGAAATAAAATATGTCTACCGGTATATATTTAAAAGTCCTGTCGAAAAACGATATTCAGCCGGGGGGAAATATATACAAAGTTGAGCGATAAAAGGTGTATAGATGGGATATTGCGTGTGTGGCATTGAAAGTTAAGGGGACAGTGGTTATTTTGGGGGTCTATTTATTTGTACACGGTAGTCCTCTATGTTTTAGTTTCCTCCCTCTACCCCCATCAAACTAAACAAACAAAATCCATTAGATCCCCCTTTGAGATAAATTTGTACATTTTTCAGTAGAAAAAAGTCACGGTCGAAGACCGGTTCCTCCACAATTACAGGCTCGCTATCGCTCGTCAAGAAAAAATGACACCTAAAGGGCACGAAAGGTCTTAATATTGACAAATAAATGGGTCGAAAGGTCTTAAAAACGACAAACTAATGGGGCAAACGTCTTAAAATCTGAAAACTAATTGGGATAAGCATGAGGAAGGGAGGGGACCAGAAAAACGGCCCATCTCCCCTTAACGGAGCATTGGGGACACTCACTTATCTAAAACGGGTTGAACGGGTGGAGGGTGATAGGGTTGGGGTGGGGGGTGGGGGGGGGGGGAGTTGGGAACAGGTGGGGGGGGGGAAGCTATGTCAATGTGGAATACAAAGCTATTGAGGCAGTTGGACAGAATTCAAAATAAAGCTATTAGATTAATCAATAACCCTGCAATCACACAGGACCTTCCTACATTATCCATACGAAGAAACGTTGCATCCCTTGCATTATTCTACAGATATTTTCACAGCAATTGTTCCGAGGAACTTGCT
>CM064492.1:19133672-19163672 GCA_032716605.1 Paralithodes platypus | reverse complement strand
CCATTTTCTCAATTAATATACTGTGTTTTTTTAAGCACGTTATTATGATTTTGTTGTTGTTGTTAAGTACAACGGTTAACTCCTTGTCAAACTTAAAACATATTAAAATAGTTATTAACCGAATGTACCATATATATGAATAAATGTTGTTCCACAGTAAACAGTATCTGCTTTGATAAACCTGCTTTCATGTCTAATCATCTCTGTTTGCCCGTCTCTATTTCGTCTCGTTCATTAATTTGTACTTGGGTTATAAAGTGAGAACCCTTAAGGGAGGTCACCGTTTTTTTTTTATCTTTTTCTCCTTTTCTCTCATTCCCTGGCTTGTATCCATTCGGCCCCATTCAGCCAACTGTTTTAAGACTGTTATCCCCATCCAGGTGTCGATTTCTTCCTGGCGAACGATAGCGAGCCAGCATTGTATGGAGAAATCCGGCTTCGCCGGAGAAATGTTTCTCTCGAAAAATTTACAAATTTAGCTTGCTGTCAAAACAAACAAATGTATAAGCTGGCTCGCTACCGCTCGCCCGGAAAATATTGACACCTGGATGGGGTAAACTTCTTAAAACAGTAGGCTGAATGGGGCCGAATGGATACAAGCCAAAGAGAGATGGAGAGAAAGAGAAAAAAAAGCGAGGTGGGGTCCCTTAAGTATAGCAGTCCACATTCAATGATCAATAACAGCAATAAGAAAGCAACAGCAGCAACAACAACAACAACAACAACAACAACAATAATAACCAAGCTTTAAATTACCAAGATTAAAATATAGTTACACAGTTAAGGGGAGGCAGACCGTTCTTCTGGACCCCCTTCTCCCTAATGTTTAGCCCCACTAGTTTTGAGATTATAAGACGTTCGGCCCATTAGTTTTGGGATTTTAACACCTTTCGCCCCATTTCGTTGTCAATGTTAAGACCTTTCGGGCCATTAAGGTGTCGATTATTTCCTGGCGAGCGATAGCGAGCCTGAAATTTTAAGAGGAACCGGCCTTTGGCCGGAACATTTTTCTACCGAAAAATGTACAAATTTATCTTGAAGGGAGGTCTATTTTTTTGTTTTCTAAGCTTGATGGAGATCTAGGGAGGAAACTAAAAAAACATATGAATAAATAAATTAATAGACCAAACAAACGGTCTGCCTCCCCTTAAGGGGAGATTGGTTGGGTTTTTTTTCTCTCTATTGAATCTTGTATTCATATACTCTTTAGCTTCCGCGCTAGACCTACCTCAAACTTAGAAAAACGACCCCTGAAGATAAATGTGTACATTTTTCGGTAGACAAATGTTACGGCCGAAGGCCGGTTTCTCTCATAATTGCTGGCTCGATATAGCTCGCCAGGAAACAATCGAACCCTAAATGGCATGATAGGTCTTAAAATTGACAATGAAATGGAGCTAGAGGTGTTAAAATCGCCGAACTATTGGGCCGAACGTCTTAAAATGTCAAAACTAATGGAGCTAAACACGAGGGAGAAAGGGGTCCAGAAAAACTGCCTATCTCCACTTAATAATCAAGATCTTTTCAATTCTGTTAAATTGATTTCAACCAAATTGCGGTTATAGACGTTGTTAGCTTGAACGATTTATTGCCACTTTGATTAGATGTTGAGCAATGATTAGGAAACAAAATTAAATAGTACATCGTTTCCCTTTGCATCTTGTGGACTCCGATGTGGCGTATAGGACCTGTGTTGGTGGCGTAATGGCTTAGGTGCTTATGTTCTGGGTGTGGTGTCCCGAGTTCGAATCCCGGGAGGACCATATGCTTTCATTAGTATATTCAAGTAAATAGGGTTTTGTAATGGATGATTAACGTTAAGAACGGGGTGTTACTTATAAGACACACATATACTGTATAAGATTCAAATTCCATATGCAACTTTTGTCTTGTTTACAAAATTATAAGTAATTTGGGGTTTCCACTTACACTTTCTTATTATAATAAACTCACGAACACACGAACGTTTAAATGTATTCGTTAACTAAGTACCAAGTACAAATCAAATTTGCTTGCGCAATTAATCGTCCGTCTCTTGTACTGTCCTACTTTTCCTTCTGGGGGCAGGGGGCTAAGAATTCTTATCCTCCCCTTGCAAAGTTCACCAAATCGACGAGACAGAGAAAGGGGCGAGGGAACGCGAAAGGGATCCCGAACCCTAAGAATTGGAACTTTGAAAGTTTTTCTGTTCCGGATCTGTCTCGAGTCGGCTATCCCCAGCTATTGGGTATGTGCCTGAACATATACCTACATACTGTACATGCATTATTAGTGAAATATAATGTTTTAGTAACGAGAATATGCATATGATCATTACTCGCTGAAGGCTTGTTAGCGATTAATAAGCCGATTAAATAATAATAATCCTTCAGAAAATCCGTTTTTTATCAGCTGTTTGATAATATATATATATATATATATATATATATATATGAGTTCAATGACTTCTAACGCTCGCGCACACCTATACCTACACATACACATTGACGCACGCAAGGGTGGACGCACACACACGCACCTAAACTACACCAATCCATACAACCTCATTTACCCCTATCAAGTTCAGTTCGTTCTACTTAAGGGAGCTCAGACGGTATTGTGCAGCATAATTTATTGGTTCGGTTCAATGGTTTAAGGAGGGGGTTTAGTTTGCTCTCTAAGCCTCTATCAAACTTTAAAAACAAAAAATACAAGACTACCCTTCGATATAAATTTGTAAATTTTTCGGTAGAAAAATGTCCCGGCGAAGGTCGATTCCTCTTCAAATACAGGCTCAATATCGCTCGCCAGGAAATAAATGACACATAAATGGCACGAAAGGGCTTAATAATGGCAAAGGAATGTGGCAAAAGGTCTAAAAATCGAAAATCGCCAAACTAATGGGGCGAATGTCTTGAAATGTCATAACTAAAAGGGCTTAACATGAGGGAGGAGGAGGACTCGAAAAACCAACTGCCTCCCCTTAAAGTAGCATCACCTATTCTGCCATATCCTGCTTAGACCTAATTAACCTATTATTCACTCGCGAGGACAGAGTCCAACTGGCCAGACTGAGATGTGACTGGATGACTCTGTTGGTGATGCCTTTCAAGGATGTAACACAGCACCCCGTACTATTAAACACATCATAGAGGACTGCATTCCACACAATCACTTACGCCAACAACATAATCTACACTCCTTGAGAGAACTGTGGGAAAGCCCGATCTTGGCCATGGCCTTCCTGAGGGACTCGAGGCTGTTCGGCCAGGCAGCCTAGGGAACAACAGCGCACATACACACACACACACACACACACACACACACACACACACACACACACACACACACACACACACACACACACACACACGCGCGCGCGCGCTCTCACGCGCGCTCTCTCTCTCTCTTGCTCACTCGCTCACTCGCTCTCGCTCTCGCTCTCTCTCTCTCTCTCTCTCTCTCTTTCTCTTTCTCTCTCTCTCTCTCTCTCTCTCTCTCTCTCTCTCTCTCTCTCTCTCTCTCTCTCTCTCTCTCTCTCTCTCTCTCTCTCTCTCAATAAATCTGTTTCTATTTTCCGTATGGCTGGAGATGAGACAACCAATATCCCGTATATCTCTCCAGATAAAAATCAGAAACTCCCTTTGGAGGTTCCTGGTATTACTAGACTTTTAGCCTTTTGGAAATAAGGAATATAACTAAATCATTTGTATTATATTAATTTATTTAATATATTGAATACGATTTTGGGTTTTTGGCTAATTTATGATACATGCTGATGAGGTTTTTTATTTGCTACTAGAATTAGGTGAGGTTTAATATATTGATTTTAGGCCCCTAGTGATATTAGGTTCATATATAACTTAACTAGGTGATAGAAGTTGTAGGTATTGTGTGGAAAATAGTAAAGTAATTGTAAACTAATAATAGAGGAGAGAATATAATTTTTAAATTATTGATTTTCGAAGAGAGAGCAGAACAAGCAAATAATAATTGAAAATATATTATTAAAATATAAAATAAAGAACAAAGAGTGAACAATGTTAAAGAAGAGATGATCATAGAGTAAAGGAGAGAGAGGAGAAGATTTTTTTTTGAAGACAGCATGACAAGAGAGAGAGAGAGAGAGAGAGAGAGAGAGGGGGGGGGTAAAATAACTAACATACAGATAGACAATGAGACTTGTTAAAGGAATTATTAAATTTATGAGTACCGTACAGAAGGGTGAGCACAAAGAAAATATAAAGGTAAATATGCTAGAAAGGCCAGACAGACGTATTGCAGGGACTACCATATCTGACTAAAGGAGAGGGGGACCTAAGACCAAATATTAAATAAAGTATGATATATATATATTAAAAGGGAGCACAAATATATAATAAAGCCGAATACATAACAAGCCAGCACAGAGGGGAATATGGTAAACAATAAACGAGATATGAGCGAAACAGAGAGGGCAGAAGGGAAAATGATAAAGCAAATATTATATGCGAAGAGATGAAAGTGTGTATAGTGGAACAATAAAGGTAACAAAGGTAAATAAAGATAATAGAGTAAATACAGAGAGAGCAGAAGGAAAATATATAAATAAAATAAAGTGCGACATCAAAGTATGTAAGGGAGAGGGCCGAAGGTACACAGTGTGGAAGAAAGTAATGCATAAAGGGGAGAAGATAAATTAAAAGAAAACATATGGTGAGAGAGAGAGAGAGAGAGGGGGGGGGGGAGGGAGAGGGAGGAATAAGAAGAAGACAAAGAAGAAGAACAAGGGACGATACTGATGAAAGGATGATGAATTGAGTAAAAGGGAGGGAGTAGAAATTGAATATTGAATAGTAAAATAGAGAGGGGAGAATATTAAATACATTTTGCCATTTGAGTAGAGGAGAGAGGACGAAAGGAGTACATAGGAAAACAAGCAACAACAAATGTATTAATCCTTTCGAGGCTGCTTGTAGCTAAACTACCTAACCTATGTGAGAAAAAGATAACAGTAGCTCAATAAAGAAAGTACTGCTATTCGTTTGTAAACGCAGTTAATCGTGGATTAAGAGCGAGATATTTACCTAGACGTATTTTGAAAGTTTCAACAGTACTGCATTCAATGACATGACTGGGTAGTCAATTCCATAGGTTTACTACTCGATTGAAAAAGAAATGCTTTGCCTCATGGGAGTTAAAATGCTTTCCGATTATCTTGCAACCATTTCCTATAGTGTAATTCGAATGATCGACTGTGAAATAGTTGTTGACATCCATATTGTCAATACCTTCAATAATTTTAAACACTTGAATTATAGGTCCCCTCTTAGCCTTCGCTATGTTAAACTGAAATTTGTTAACTCTTTAAGGCGCTCTTCATATGACTTTTTTTCTCAGTCTAGGGATAATTTTTGTCACTCCGCTGTATTCTCTCCAGTTTATCTATATCCTTTTGATAATATGGACACAAAGATTGTACACAGTATTCAAGATGGGGGCGAACCAAAGAAATGTATAAAGTGAGAATGACATTTTAAGATTTGTACTCAAACGATCTTCCAATGAAGCCAATAATTTTGTTTGCTTTCTTAACTACTTCGGTACATTGTTGGCTGGGTTTTAAAGTACTTAATATTGTTACTCCTAAGTCAGTTTCTTTATCAGTATTTTTGAGTTGACTACCATTCATTGAGTAGTTTGAATTTTCATTCTTGTATCCTACATGTAGTACTTTACATTTGTTGGTATTAAAACTCATTTGCCAGGCTTGGGCCCAATTTGCTCATTTATCTAATTAATTTTGGATCTGTTTAACATGCAAGGGAGATACTACTATATTTGCTATTTTGGTATCATCTGCAAATTTTGAAATTGTACTTGAAAGATCCGTCATCAATGTCATTAATATAAATTAAGAAAGGAGAGGGTCCGAGCACTGACCCCTGCGGCACACCACTTGTGACATTGTTCCAGTCCAAGGCCTTACCGTTTATTACTACTCGTTGTTTACACCCAGTAAGCCAATTCTCAATCCACCGTAGTACATATCCTTCTATGCCATGAGCTTTTAATGTTATCAAGAGGCGCTTATGAGGGACTTTATTGAATGCATTTTGGAAATCAAGGTAGACAATGTCGATGGCTTTACTTTCGTCATACATGTTGAAGAGAAGATGTCGTGAATAAAGTCAAGGAGATTTGTTAGGCATGAACGCTTATTTTGGAAACCATTCTTTTATTATATTATTTTATTCTAAATAGGTTACAAGTTTATCTCTGATGATTGTTTCGAACAATTTACATATGATTGAAGTCAAACTTATTGGCGGTATTTGCAAGGTAGTGATTTGTTTCCTTTTTCTGTTTTTTAAATAGGCCTTTCATTAGCTAATTTCCATTGAATGGTTACAATGCCACTTCGCATTGTATTATTAAAAAATAGTGCTAATGGTTTAGATATATCGTCTCTTAAGTCTGTTATAACTCTGGGAGAAATAGTGTCGAGTCCAGAGGATTTATTAGACTTTATTGTGTTTATGCTGTTTAGTACATCTACTTCCGTGATTACGATATCACTTAAAAATAATTATTGTTTATTATAGATGGTGTGGTATGAGGAATTGCATTCAGATCTTATTCGGTAAAGACTGATGCAAAATGTTATTGAGACTATTACTCATCTGGACTTCATCATCGACAAGATCTCCATTTTTATTAGTAAGTGGTCAGATATGAGATGTTATCACCTTTTTACTTCTAATATATTCATAGAATTCTATTGGATTTTACTTACTTAAGCTTGCAGTATGGGATTACAAGTTTTTCTTACTTCGTTTAATCATTTTTGTTTTGGCATTCCGTCGGAGAGTAAGATAGCTCAACCTTTCTGATTCATTCTTTGTTCTATTGAAAGTATTGTGGGCAGTTTTTTTTTTTTTTGGCATGTAGAAACATTTTAATTTCGGTGTTCCACCATTTAGGTTTATTGTTTCAAGTTGGGCGTCGATTTTTCATAAGGATGCAAGAAGTAATGGCATTATTATATATTTCTGAGAAGGAGTTCCATATCTCATTAGCATCACTGATGTGGTTTACGAAGTTCCAATCTGTTTTGGCAAAAATAGTCTGTAGTTTATTGATATTGGCTTTCTTGAAATTGGGTACCTTTTCTTTACTCTCATTTGATTTATTGTTTAGGAATTTGATGTTGAATGTGATCGAACGATGATCACTTGTACTAAATTCATCTCCTACTCTCACTTTATTTACTAAGTCCTATTTAGTCGCGAAGATTATATCAAGAATGTTGTTGCTCCGTGTTGGATATTGAACAAATTGGAATAATGAACTTTCTAGTAGATTAAAGTACAGGTCCAATCCTATGTTAGAGATTCACCCCACTGAGATACTGGCAAGTTGAAGTCTCCAAAAAGTACACATCTTCGTTATTACTAATTTCAGCAATTTGGTCATAGACTTTTCTGTCGATGTTTAGTAATTGTCCAGGGGGGTTATATATTAGTCCAAGGGTTATCTTTTCTTGAAGCTTATTTTTCAATTGAACATAAATTATGTCAATGTTATCTATTGATAGTGTCGTTACTAGAACGGGATGAAGTTCTTTCCTGGTGTACAGCAAAACGCCTCCCACATTTTTGTTTATCCAACTACATTCAAGTATTGTATATCCAGGAATATTTTATTCAGCTAAATAGTCTCCATGTTCAATTTTTAGCCATGATTCGGTGATACCTATTCTATAAAAAAAAAAAAAAAAAAAAAAAATATATATATATATTTCTTCAAGGTCTGAATTTTTTTTACGCATACTTCGAGCATTTGCAAACAATACTTTAATATCCTGGAGAGAGTTGTTACAGTTTATTTGTGAACTTTCTTGATTTCCTGAGTACATTATGTTGTAGGATGTGGGCAGATTTCCGTTTACCTCTGGCTGTCCTCGGTCCTCGCTGTCCTAGACCTAAACCTTGAGGGAAGGAGGGATTGATAGATCGACAGATAGATAGATAGATAGATAGGTAGGTAGGTAGGTAGATAGATAGATAGATAGATATATAGATATATAGATGGATAGTAAGATCAATAGAGATAGAGGGAAGAAACAAGGTTGAAAGTTATATATATATATATATATATATATATTCTTTAATACATACGAGGTTGAAAGAAATGGCAATTTCTGCGTTGGAAATTGTATTATTCAAGGTTTCCAGGTCTCTGATGAGTTTTCGCTGGGTGGCAGGAAGTAGATGAATGAGCTTTGCAAAATTCATGGTGGCACAGGGTTACATTAATGTTCATGATGATACAGGATATACAACGCGTTTCACTGGACAACCAGCATTATCAAGTAATGATAGAATGATATAAACTTGAACTTGAAGGGGGATAGACAGGTTGGGGAGGTAAGAGGTCTCTAAGGATTAGAGAGAAGTAAAGATGGAAATGAAGAGCAAAGTCGAAGAGTAAGAGATGGAGGGCGGTCCTCCATGCTATTATTAGTTTTTGTGTTGTCTCAATGGTGTGTCGCAGGAGCATCTCAGAGCAGCAATGCCAGGTGGTGTTGGTGGTGTGGAAAGGCCGTTGATGTTGGTGAAGGTGGGTGATGGTGTTGTTTATGAAGCGGATGGTGAAGGTGGAGATTCTTGGTGGACTTGGTCTGTTTTCTCCCGTTTAGTTATTTATATTCAACTTTTTTTTTCTTCTAAGTTCTTCTTTATCATCTGGTAGTAACCTCTCCCCTCCGTCGAGAGTACCCAATCAGTTACTATTTCTTCAGAGTATTTTTGTTTCATTGTAGCTGGAATGGTATATTCAAGATCTGTTGCAAATCTTAGCCATTCTTCATCTGTCCGTGGGTGAATGCCTGAGATCTTGGTAGCTGTGTCATTGGTTTGAAAATTTGGCTTCTTGTCCCTCAGAGTTTGTGGTGTTAGAACAGGAGGGGGAGGAGTTGTCATGATGATATGTTCTGGTGATGAGCTGGTAGACTGGATTGGAGTAGAAGAGGTTTTGTCTTCTTCATGATCTTCAGCATCCAGTAGCTCGACATCCACCTCTTCTTCCTCGGAGTCTTCTTCATCCGATTCTTCTTGGTGAGTTTCGAGGTCTTCTGGAGATGTCGAAGCTTGTGCTTGTGCCCGGTCCTCCGTTGGTTGTTCTGGCTCCTTCCGTTGTATGCTCAGGGGTCGTGGGAGCAGGAGTTGTGGCCTCATGGTGTTCTTTGGCTTTGGTGATTTCTTCTTAGGTGGTTGTGTATCATCCAGAAGATCCGGAGGGATGACAATGGTCGGGAGACCGTTTGCCTTGAGGAGAGCTGGAAGAAGTGTGGAAAGTAGGCTTTAAACAGGAAGGGTATATATAGAGGGTGGAGGATCAGATGAGGCGAAAATCAGGGGGCAAATGTCTGCTATTGGTGGAGAGATATTCTAGGTGTGTTAGTGAGAGATCCACGTCACGCAGGCGCACTGGATGCGGGAAGGTGGTGGTCGGTTGGCGAGGTCAACCGACCACCACCTTCCCGCATCCAGTGCGCCTGCGTGACGCGGATCTTTCACTAACACACCTAGAATATCTCTCCACCAATAGCAGACATTTTCCCCCTGATTTTCGCCTCCTCTGATCCTCCTCCCTCTATATATACCATTCCTATTTACTTTTTATATCATTCTATCACTTCCTGCCACCCAGCGAAAACTCATCAGAGACCTGGAAACCTTGAATAATAAAATTTCCAACGCAGAAATTGCCATTTCTTTCATCCTCGTATGTATTAAAGAAAATGTATTACCTGGCTTTACTAACATATACTGTATATATATATATATATATATATATATATATATATATATATATATATATATATATATATATACACACACAGAGACAGAGAGAGAGAGAGAGTGAGAGAAGGAGACACGTACAGATCATATCGTCTCCGGGGATGAGGGATAATCTAGTTATGGTGGGGGACAGTGGCGAAGGAGAGAGAGAGAGAGAGAGAGAGAGAGAGAGAGAGAGAGAGAGAGAGAGAGAGAGAGAGAGAGAGAGAGAGAGAGAGGATAAGAAAATATAAGAGTGTGGAGATGTAAATGGGAATGGAATAGATAGGGAGAAGCGGTTCAGAAAGCATAATGTGATATATGGATACAAACAGTGGTATGGAGGGCCAAAATCGGACCGCTGAATATATTGCGTGAAAAACATGAGTCAGTAACATGTGAATAATCCCCCTTGCATCGAATTTGAACGTTGTCAATCTAACAAATGTAAAATAACAGCACAGCTTAACACAGATTCATCCATCCAAAATCTAAAGGAAAACGTGCGAGAGAAACGTCACGAACACTCGACCAAAAAACAATCTTTACACTAACGCTCTAAACATTCTGGAAGTGGGTCGAAATCTTATGATAATACCTCACAGACGTATGTTTCACCCGATTAATTCCCTTCACACTAGATTATTTACAGCTCACCAGTGTAAAGATTGTTTTTTGGTCGAGTGTACTTTTCTTTATTGCATTGATCTAATATGAATGACTGGAAGTGATAACACTATAATGTGATACGGTGATCAAAGGATACAGAACGTTTATTAATTCATTGTTTGCCCTTTCCACCCTGGTAATTAGAAATAAAGGGCAACACATGCAAAATCACATTGTAAACAGGATATTCATGGAAGAATTTCTTGTGTATGGATTGGAAGGTAAAATGTTATTATATTCTATATAATCAGGCCACTTTTTTGTTTTTGAGGGGGGGGGGTGCGACTCAAGACAGAGCCAGAATAGGGACAACACAACAGAATACAATGAAGATAAAATACATAGATGATATTATAATCAAACTATCGCAGTATAAAACTTCACTCTATAATTGTTTCCGTAATTTCACAGTTGCTATGTGTGTGAATTTGTATTTTGTTTTTGTGTTCATTGGTTTCTGTTGTGTTTTGTGTTGTCCTTATTCTTGTTCTGTCTTGAGTCGCCCTCCCCCCTCCCCCCCTCCCCCCCCCCCCCCTCCCCCTGATCGGGCCTGAGTATATACAGTAGATAGATAGATAGATATATAGATAGATGAAGAACAAAGGCTTATTCGTGGAACTGAGAGTGTTGCCCACGATGTTATGACAATTATTTCTAGATAAATGAGAATACTCCATTGGGGAATAACTATATGCTCCGATTTTCACCATACCCAGTAAATATATAATCTCTAATTTTATTATTTATTTATTGTTCTGCACTATGGTATAACTGTCTTGATAGCGTAATGCATAAGTGCGCGGAATTTCGCTGTGAGTATCCTAGGTTCGAGTCCTTGGAGTGCCACATGTATTTGTTGATTTCATTAATTGAGTTTAGAAGTGAAGTTGGTTGGTGAAAAAATATAATATTAAACATATCCATCATTTTCAACATGTTCCTAATACGACTTGCACGTACAATGCTATTACTAAATCAACATTCATTTAATTCCATTTCATATACGGGTATTTATCTATTCTCTCTCTCTCTCTCTCTCTCTCTCTCTCTCTCTCTCTCTCTCTCTCTCTCTCTCTCTCTCTCTCACAACATCGATACAGTTAACCCCTTCTGTACCGGCGATGTCTTTTTAATTTTGTCTGGCTACATTTAGAGGATTTTGTGCAGCTTTAGAAGGATCTGTGATAGTCAAAAGGGTTAATTAGTGAGATAGGTTTGAAGCCAGTTAATTGCAGCTGGAGGCCCCTAAATTGCAGCTGGAGGCCCCTAAATTGCAGCTGGAGGCCCCTAAAAATCTGAATACAATTGTCTAATAGTAGCCAGAATAAAGTTAAGGGAGCCCACCTCGCTTTTTTCTCTTTCTCTCCCTCTCTCTTTGGCTTGTATCCATTTGGCCCCATTCAGCCTACTGTTTTAAGACGTTTACCCCCCATCCAGGTGTCAATATTTTCCTGGCGAGCGGTAGCGAGCCAGCATATATATATTTTTGTTTTGAGAGCAAGCTAAATTTTTAATTTTTCGCGGATTACAATGCTGGCTCGCTTTCGCTCGCCAGGAAGAAATCGACACCTGAATGGGGATGAACGTCTTAAAATAGTTGGCAGAAGGGGGCCGAATGGATACAAGACAGGGAACGAGAGAAAAAGGAGAGAAAGATCCACCCTTAAAAGGACTTCACCGGTACAGAAGGAGTTATTATGTTCCGGATACCGCCTCTCTAACGAATTACATATGGCGAGAATATTATTTTTGTTCAAGCCAATGATCGTTCAGCGGAAAGGCATTGAATTTAGAATGTCTTTTTACTATCTATCTATCTATCTATCTATCTATCTACATCTATCTATCTACATCTACCTATATCTATCTATATCTATCTATCTACATCTATCTATATCTATCTATCTATCTATCTACATCTATCTATATCTATCTATATCTATCTATCTACATCTATCTATATCTATCTATCTACATCTATCTATATCTATCTATATCTATCTATCTACATCTATCTATATATATCTATCTACATATATCTATATCTATCTATCTACATCTATCTATATCTATCTATATCTATCTATCTACATCTATCTATATCTATCTATCTACATCTATCTATATCTATCTATCTACATCTATCTATATCTATCTATCTACATCTATCTATATCTATCTATATCTATCTATCTATATCTATCTATCTACATCTATCTATATCTATTTATATCTATCTATCTACATCTATCTATATCTATCTATCTACATCTATCTATATCTATCTATCTACATCTATCTATATCTATCTATCTACATCTATCTATATCTATCTATCTACATCTATCTATATCTATCTATCTACATCTATCTATATATATCTATATACTCAGGCCCAATCCCCACTTTTCCTATTTATTTATTTATTTATTTTTTATTTTTTTCTACTACTCTTGGTAATTTGTCCAGGGCTTCCAGTGGCTGGACGGGGTAATTGTGTTTCTGACAAATTAGGAGAGAGAGAGAGAGAGAGAGAGAGCGAGCGAGAGAGTGAGTGAGTGAGTGAGTGAGAAAGAAAGAGAGAGAGAGTGAGAAAGAGAGAGAGAGAGAGAGAGAGTGTGTGTGTGTGTGTGTGTGTGTGTGTGTGTGTGTGTGTGTGTGTGTGTGTGTGTTAAGTACGCCAAGTGTGAGTGGTGGGAAGGGGATTGAGGCGTTTTCCGTCAACTATAGTCCAACATCTATTAATCCAACAAGGATTTAGTGGCTCATGTACAGTATGCTGAAATCGGCCATTATAATGAAGTTTAAATGGAGATGGTTAACTTTTTGGGCGATATTTGCATGTATTCATTATTTTTCTAGTTTCCTCCCTAGACCTCCATCAAATTAAAAAAAAAATCCATTAGATCCCCCTGCTAGATTAATTTGTACATTTTTCGGTAGAAAAATCTCCCGGCCGAAGGCCGGTTCTTCCAAAATTACAGGCTCACTATCGTTCGCCAGGGGAAAAAATCGACACCTAAATAGCACGAAAGGTCTAAATATTGACGAAGAAATGGGGCGAAAGGTCTTAAAATCAACTATCTAATGGGGCAAACATCTTAACATCTGAAAAGTAATGGGGCTAAACATGAGGGAGAAAGTGGTCCAGAAAACCGGCCAATCCCCCCTTAACTATTAGGGTGGGTATTATTCTCATATGTGTGAAATTCTGCAGCACACAGACAAGAGATCCCACAACAAATCGCCGGAAATAATAGCGTCGTGTGAAGCCGCCGTAAGTATAATGGACGGGCGAAGTGCGGTGTTGGGAAAGGTTCGGGAAGGAGTAGTAGTAGTAGTAGTAGTAGTAGTAGTAGTAGTAGTAGTAGTAGTAGAATTATATACTGTAGAAGTAAAAGTAGATGCAAAAAGTATATAGTAAATAGAAACAAGTAAAGGTAGAAAGAAAAGTAGATGTAGATAGAAACAATAAAGGTTGAAAGAAAAAGTAGAAAGCATATTAGAAGTAGATAGAAAAAGTAGAAGTAGACAGAAAGGTAGAAGTAGATAGAAAAAGTTAAGGTAGTAAGAAAAAGTAGGAGACAGAAGTAGAAGTAGATAGAAAAAGGTTAAGGTAGTAAGAAAAAGTAAAAGTCGAAAGAATAGTAGAAGATGATAGAAGAAATAGGTAATAGAAGTAGATTGAAGGAGCAGAAGTAGATAGAAGAAGTAGAAATAGAAGTAGAAGAAAATTATCTACACTGTACCCAATAGGTCGCGGACACTGTACCCAATAGGTCGCGGACACTGTACCCAATAGGTCGCGGACACTGTACCCAATAGGTCGCGGACACTGTACCCAATAGGTCGCGGACACTGTACCCAATAGGTCGCGGACACTGTACCCAATAGGTCGCGGACAGAACAGAGGACAAACTACTGTCTGTAATTGGAAGATAGAACACCTTCCCAGACATCCTTCAAACTAGAAGAAAAAAAAAATATATATATATATATATATATATATATATATATATATATATATATATATATATATATATATATATATATATATATTCTCTTTTAAACAGACGAGGTTAAAGGCAACAGCAGTTTCAGCATTCAGTATTTTATTGTTACAGCTTTCAATATTTCTAACAATTTTCCTCTGGGGTTCAGAGATGAGGTACAACAGGTTAGCAAAATTCATGGTGGATCCAACGTTTCACAAGTAAACATCTTGCATCTTCAGGGAATGGGCATATTTGTATAAATATGTTGCTTTGTCCTTATTCTAATCATTACCTGCCCATTCCCTGAAGATGCAAGATGTTTACTTGTGAAACGTTGGATCCACCATGAATTTTGCTAACCTGTTGTACCTCATCTCTGAACCCCAGAGGAAAATTGTTAGAAATATTGAAAGCTGTAACAATAAAATACTGAATGCTGAAACTGCTGTTGCCTTTCCTCGTCTGTTTAAAAGAGAATCTATTACCTGGCTATACTAACATATATATATATATATATATATATATATATATATATATATATATATATATTTGTGCAGCATAGGACAATTTGTAGTTAAGGGGAGACAGACCGTTTTTCTGGACCCTCTTCTCCCTAATGTTTAGCCCCACTAGTTTTGAGATTTTAAGACGTTGGTTCCATTAGTTTGGGGATTTTATGACCTTTCACCCCATTTCTTTGTCAGAACCCTTCGTGCCACTTAGGTGTCGATTTTTTCCTGGCGAGCGATAGTGAGCCTGTAATTTTAGGAGGAATCGGCCTTTGGCCGGGACATTTTTCTACCGAAAAATTTACAAATTTATCTTGAAGGGGGGTCTAGGGGGTGTTTTCTAAGCTTGATGGAGGTCTAGGGAGGAAACTAAAAGAAAATATATGAATAAATGAATTAATAGACCAAACAAACAGCCATTGTTCCCTTAATTAGCTTTCAAAATCAGTCAGTAGGATGGAAAGCAATACAGTGGGTGGGGTGAGGGGTGGGGGGGGGGGGTAGAAGAAGAAGGTATAGGAGGTTGGAACAAAAAGACGTAGATAAAGTAAGGAAGAAATATAGGATGGAAAGAGATGGAAGAAGATGAGGTAGAAGATATATAAAAGGGAGTTAATTGATAAAGGAGGAAGTACAGCAGGGATAACATTGGGAATAAAGGGAATATACGGGAGTGAACATAACGAAAGAGGAGGAGAAGAAGGAAGTAAAGAGGGGTGAAAGGGAATGGGAGAGAGGGAAAAGAAGGCGAGATTGAAAGGTGGAAGAGTAGGGCTTAGAAAGAAACGAGAGAGGGAAGGAGGTGGAGCATGAGGTAGGACAAAGAAGTAAACAATATAAGAGAGGAAGTAGGATGAGGAATGAGAGAACGAAGGAAGAGAAGGAAGGAGGAAGATAAGTAAAGACATGGGAGTAATAAATGTTAGAGGAAGGGTTGGTGAGGGGTGGGAAATAATGGGAGGGAAAGTAAGATGAAAGAGGGAGTGAAGATGTTGGAGGCACCACAGTAGAGTAGAAAAAATGGGGGATTTTGAAGGAAAGTAAGGAAGGAAGGAAATAGAAAAACAGAAAGATGCAAGGAAAAAAGGGAGGAAGGAAGGAAAGAGGAAAACAGAAAGATGCAAGGAAAGACGGGAGGAAGAAGGAAAAGAGGGACAAAGAAGGACGGAAGGAATAAGGAGGGAGAGAAGACAAAATTAAGAGGGAGGAAAGAGAAGGAAGCCGGAGTCAAAGTTAAGGGAAGGAAAGTCGAAAGGAGGAAAAAGGAGAAGGAAGCAGTGGTAAAACAGAAGAAAAGAGGGAGAGAACAAGGAGGAAAAGAAGAAGAAAGGAGGGAGAGAACGAGGAGGAAAAGAAGAAGGAGGAAGCACAAGGAGGCAAAGAAGAAGAAAGGACGTAAAGAAGAAAGAAGAGGCAAAGGAGGGAAAACAAGGAGGGAAAGGAGGGAAAGGAGGGAGAACAAGGAGGGAAAGGAGGGAGAACAAGGAGGGAAAGGAGGGAGAACAAGGAGGGAGAACAAGGAGGGAAAGGAGGGAGAACAAGGAGGGAAAGGAGGGAGAACAAGGAGGGGAAGGAGGGAAGGAAGGGAGAACAAGGAGGCAAAGGAGGAAGAACAAGGAGGGAAAGGAGGGAGAACAAGGAGGGAAGGGAGGGAGAACAAGGAGGCAAAGGAGGAAGAACAAGGAGGCAAAGGAGGAAGAACAAGGAGGGAGAACAAGGAAGGAAAGGAGGGAGAACAAGAAGAAAGGAGGCAAAGGAGGAAGAACAAGGAGGAAATGAAGTATAACATGAGGAAGGAGGGAGATAACAAGGAGGAAAAGAGGAAGAAAGGAAGGTAAATAAGGAGGTAAAGAAGGAAAAGAGTAGGTGCTCCGGGTACCTTATGACCTAGTACATTGGTTACAACGACGGTCGAAGCAAGGAAGGGGAGGAGGGCTAAACCAGGAAGCTAAACACCCGAGCTTAGTGTGTGTGAGAGAAAGAGAGAGAGAGAGAGATTTTATCTATCTATCTATCTATCTATTGCCGGACGCCTTACTCCCCTTACGAGGGTGGCCATACACAGAATGCCCCCAAGCGGACCTATTCCCTGTGAGAGGGACAACCCGAGCCAGTTTAGTGAAGGACTTACAGGATTGACCACTCGATTTAGGATCCGTCGACTCCGAGGCCCTCTGTGTATCTTGTTAGCACTATTTTTCTACAGTGGTGTTCGGCTAATCCATCCACTAACCTGCCTTACCCTTAGGTAAGCAGTACGGATTTGTATCAGGTTTACTCCCCTAGACAGGTTGCCAACCAAGGCTGACGAGTCCCATCCACCCGGATTTGTATAAGGTTGTCTCCCCTAGATGAGTTGCCTACCAAGGCTAACGAGTCTCATCCACCCGATTTTATATGTCTTAAAATACTCTAATTCGGTGGCGCCAGTTTATTCTGACGAGAGAGAGAGAGAGATCTTTATTAAAGCACTTAAATTCTGTGGCGCCAATTTATTATGACGAGAGAGAGAGAGAGAGAGAGAGAGAGAGAGAGAGAGAGAGAGAGAGAGAGAGAGAGAGACGAAGAAAGCACCGAGAAAACAAATGAGATTCAAATAGATATACAAAGTACGATATTAAATCACAGGCGCTTGGAGAGGGGCGAATGTTCGGGAGACAGACGAATGAGCGCGTTTTCTATAAATCAGTGTATGTAGGTAATAATAAAAAGGTTTGAAACGAAACTCTTCCCTGATAGTGGCTAATATTGTCTTTTTTATTTATTTACGCAATAACTAGCTAGATTGAGGACTGATGAACAATAGTGTGCATACTAAAACACCATAAAATTAAATATTTTTTATTATGCTTTTTCCACCCACCAACTTCACATCTAAACTCAATTAATGAAATCAACAAATACATGTGGCACTCCAAGGACTCGAACCTAGGATACTCGCATCGAAATTCCGCGCACTTATGCATTGCGCTATCAAGATAGTATGTATAATTAAAAACAGTGATAATAATGGAA
Source organism: Paralithodes platypus (assembly GCA_032716605.1). Lineage (NCBI taxonomy): Eukaryota > Metazoa > Arthropoda > Malacostraca > Decapoda > Lithodidae > Paralithodes > Paralithodes platypus. The sequence goes on along the minus strand of CM064492.1, from coordinate 19,145,681 downwards.
TAATCTTATGGCTTCGGGAAAACGCACAACCTTCATATGAGGTAAACAAGCGTCTCCATACCAAATTCATCAGCAAATTTCGCTGTGTAATTACAATATTTATTCATAATTTTACTTTATGCCAAATTACATTATCGTGCTGAAGGTGTAAAAATACAGTAATGCCAACGTGATGCATAGGCCAAAGACTGCAGTGTTATGGATCTTGACTGAACACCTTCCCCGTATATCCTATCTGGTCTACTCTTTACTATCTACTACTTACTACTTTACTGTTCTCTACTATCAACTACTTTATACCACCGACTACCAACTACTTTACCACTTTTCCATCAACTACCTTTCTACTCCCACTCACCTTCCCTTCTCTTCCCCCTTCCATCATCCTTAGCCTTCATCCCCTTCCTACCACCACCACCACCACCACCACCACCACCACTCTCCCGGCGTTCTCACACTTTGTCAGACTTCAAGGGGAGACAGACCGTTTGTCTGGACCCCCTTCTCCCTAATGTTTAGCCCCACTAGTTTTGAGATTTTAAGACGTTGGTTCCATTAGTTTGGGGATTTTACGACCTTTCACACCAATTATTTGTCAATAATAGGACCCTTCGTGCCATTTAGGTGTCGATTTTTTCCTGGCGAGCAATAGCGTGCCTGTAATTTTAGGAGGAATCGGCCTTTGGCCGGGACATTTGTCTACAAATCTATCTTGAAGTTGGGGGGGGGGGGGGGTTCTAGGGGGTGTTTTTCTAAGTTTGATGGAGGTCTAGGGAGAAAACTAAACAAAATATATGAATAAATTAATTAATAGATCAAACAAACAGCCACTGTCCCCTTAACCCTTTAAGGTCCTGGGGTTGCCGTTTAGTATTCGAAACTAGAATTATGTTAATCTCATAATTACCTCTCCCAAATTAGTTGTCTCCCCACAACTCGCTCAAAGACAACTGCAAAGGTTGAAGTAATTAAAATTCAAGGTTTCTAAACCCCCCTGATGGTCACAAAGGGTTTAAAGTATCCCTGTAAGGACGCAATCGCGTTCTGGAAAGGGTTAGAAGGGATGGTTGATTTTTCTGACCCCCCTCCCCCCCCCTTTCTTCCTCATGTTTAGCCCCATTAGTTTCATATTTTAAGACGTTCGGCCCATTAGTTTGGCGATTGTAAGACCCTTCACCCCCTTTCGTTTTCATAGTAAGATCTTGAAATCGCCAAACTATTGGGGGGAATGTCAAATTTCCAAACTAATGGGACTAAGCATGAGGGAGAAGGGGACCCAGAAACTCATACATACCAGTCGTCTTCTGTTTCCCCATCAACTAAGCATGAGGGAGAAGGGGACCCAGAAACTCATACATACCAGTCGTCTTCTGTTTCCCCATCAACTAAGCATGAGGGAGAAGGGGACCCAGAAACTCATACATACCAGTCGTCTTCTGTTTCCCCATCAACTTGTATTCTTCTTTTCAATCATTTTTGTGTGGCACTATATTAAACTTTGTCTGTATATTCACCAACCCTTCCGTCTTCAGTCTTGTGTGGGGTTCATTTTCGGTTAATTGTCTCTCTCTATCTCCATTTATCTCTCTGTCTGTTTCTGCATCTCTCTGTCTGTCTCTGTATCTCTGTCTGTCTCTATCTCTCTGTCTCTATTTCTATGTATCTCTCTGTCTATCTCTGCATTTCTCTGTATCTCTGTTTGTCTCTATCTCTCTGTCTGTCTCTATCTCTTTGTCTCTATTTCTATGTATCTCTCTGTCTGTCTCTGCATTTCTCTGTATCTCTGTTTGTCTCTATCTCTCTGTCTGTCTCCGCATCTCTCTGTCTGTCTATCTCTCTGTCTGTCTCTATCTCTCTGTCTGTCTCTATCTCTCTGTCTGTTTCTATCTCTATGTCTATCTCTATCTCTCTGTCTCTGCGTCTCTCTGTCTGTCTCTGTATCTTTCTGTCTGTCTCTGTATGTATCTATGTCTCTATCTATCTGTTTATCTCTGTATCTATCTGTCTCTGTATCTCTCTGTCTGTCTCTGTATCTCTGTCTGTCTATATCTCTGTCTGTATATCTATCTCTCTGTCGGTCTCTGTATCTCTCTGTCTGTCTCTATCTCTATGTCGGTCTCTGTATCTCTCTGTCTGTCTCTGTATAATTACATGTCTCTTTGTCTATTCTATAATTATTTTTGTTAGTACGTATGTACTGGTATGTATTTTTATTTAACTATTTTTTCTGTATCTTTTTAGGTATTCTTATAATTCTGTTTGTTCGTCTGTGTGTCCGTCTATACTATAATTCGTTTTGTCTGTCTGTCTGTCTGTCTGTCTGTCTGTCTATACTACACAAGTCTCTTTTTCTGTCTGTTTGTTTGTATGTCTTTCCTTCTCTGTCTAGCTTATTGTCCGTGTTCTATCCATAATCAAGGCTATCGAAGAAGGGAATTCAGAGTATATATCGGTCCCGAACCCTTCAGATTATATACAAGTATCTGGAACAACAATGGGAACGAAGTTTGCCCCAAATTATGCAAATCTGGTCCTGGGATATTTGGAGAATACCTTATATTATAAAATACTCTCCTCGTTTGGCGAATCCACTGCCAATAAAATAAAGAACAACTATATGAGATATTTAGATGATGTCTTCATGGTATGGGATGAAAGAGATGGTGATGTATACACGCTAATAGACTTGATGAATGAGCTTGATCCCAAAATTAATTTCACCTGTGATAAAATAGGAGATACGGTAACTTTCTTGGATGTTAAAATTATGAAGCAAACAAATGCAGTGATAACAGATGTCCACTATAAAGCTACTGACACAAAACAATATCTGGAATATAACTCGAACCACCCGAGACACGTAAAAAACAACATTCCATTCAACTTAGCACGCAGAATTTGCACATTTTTTTCAGAACCTACTCTGAGAGATATAAGATTAAGTGAATTAAAAGACTTTTTATTGGCTCGTAATTATCCTAAAGGCATAATAAATAATGGAATAAGTCGCGCAAAGCAGATCTCCATCAGCGTACTACGCACCAGTGATAAAGCAACTGACAATACATCCAATGATATACTACCATACATAAGTACATACAATCCAAACTTCGATGATAATTTCAGTGGAGCAAAATCCGCAGTTGCCCTATTAAAAACCTCTCAAGAAACTAAGCATATATTTAAAGATGTTTCATTAATAAAGTCGAAGAAACAACCCAGTAACCTTAAGAATTTGCTAACCAAGGCCAGATTCAATACGGTACAAAATCAAGGGGTGACGAAATGTGGTAACCCAAGATGCAAATTATGCACACAAATAATAGAAGGGAATCAATTCAAATGTGTAGATACTAATTACACATTTGAAATTAATCATAATATGAATTGTTCCACGATCAATTGTATCTACGTGATTCGTTGTAATGGCTGTAATTCCATCTACATTGGCGAGACTTCGAATCTTAGACTTAGAACAAACCTGCACAGGGACCACATTAGACATAATACAGGGCTATATTTTAGTACTCACATATCAAAATGTGCTAAAGATAAATCTCCTAATTTTAATATAATGCCCTTTTACAAAGTAAAGAAAGACGACGTTGCTTTGAGAAAGAGTAAAGAAAGTCACTTCATAAATAAATTCAAGTCTCATTTGAATAAAGAACTATAAATAGACTCTGAACGAAAAACAATATTGGAACAAGAACGAAGTATTTTTTTAACTATCATAACCTAAGACAAACATTGTATTGTCTAAACCAGTGACTGGAAATCCACAGAAGAGTACAGAACAAATACCTGACTCTGGAGCCAGCCACTCTTGCACATTTTTATAATAACTGAAGATCTACGAAAGTAGAGAAATGCATTTTAACACTTTTACATAAACATTATTTTAATATGTACTCAACAGTCCGAGCCTTCTAATAAGATACTCAGACATACTTTTTAAACCCTTATTTTGTGCATGCAATATATTTTAGATGCTATTTAATTTTAGCACTAACATTTTTTAAACTTTGTGCAGTGAACCTACCCTTTTCTACACACCTTTAGTGTGGAAGCATATTCGCATATATTTTTACCACAAGAATCAATATTTTTCATGTTTTATATATATATATTATATATATATATATATATATATATATATATATATATATATATATATATATATATATATATATATATATATATATTTTTTTTTTTTTTTTTTTTTATTTTTTTTTTTGACAAACATAGCAGACGTTAATAAGACCATGCTGCATAATTAGATAATAACCTGAAGAATAGTGTACTAAATAAGTAACGTACAATTACACCGTATTAGAATATATATATATTTTTTTTTCTATGTGTTTGAGGGAGGCAAAAGGCAGAATTGCCTATAGCGAGTGCCTCCCCCATAGTTAAAAGAGTGAAAGGGCCAAAATCACGGGACGATAGAGCCAAAATGCCTGGACACACGGAGTTTGAAGCAATTTAAGTCATAGGAAGAGGGAAAGACTGATTCTGGGAGAGAGTTCCAGAGCTCAGCTTTTGAGTAGAAGAAAGTTTGAGAGTAACGTTTCACTCTTGGGTTAGAGAGTTGCACAGAGTAGGGATGTACGTTTGTTTGTACGGTGTGTGCATAAGAGTATTGCAGGTGTGTGTGTGTGTGTGTGTGTGTGGTGAGGGGGGGGGGGTATGCATCCCAAGTTTAATATTAAAGCATACACTTTTCAACATGCATGAAGTTCTCCATTGACTTCAAAAAACTTTAAAATTGCTCTGTTATTGTTGTCCACTCCTCCATCCCTTTTTCCGAGAAACATAAATTATATTCTGCATCATCCTTAAGGCGGCTTTTTTTCTCTCCTTTTCTCTCTTTCCCTGGCTTGTATCCATTCGACCCCATTCAGCCAACTGTTTTAAGACATTTATAAGCCCTCGATTTCTTCCTGGCGAGTGATAACGAGCCAGCATTGTATGGAGAATCCGGCTTTGCCGGAGACATTTTTCTATCAAAAAATGTACAAATTTAGCTTGCTCTCAAAACAAAAATAAATATATGCTGGCTCGCTAACGCTCGCCAGAAAAATACTGGCACCTGGGTGGGGTTAAACGTCTCAAAACAGTAGGTTCATTGGGGCCTAATGGATACAAGCCAAAGAGAGAGGGAGAGAAAGAGAAAAAAAAGCGAAGTGGGCTCCCTTAAACATTTGGCATATAGGGCCTACCTGATACGATGAAGTTGGTTTATATAAACATCGGGAAAGCAGATGTGTGCGTGCGTCTGCGTGATTGTGTGCGCGTGTATGTGCGTATTTGTGCAGTTATGTGTATGTGCATGCGTAATTAATTATTTGTACATAAGTGTGTGCGTTCTTGATTGAGCATAAGAGTGTGTGTGTGACAAAATATATTAATTACTACTACTACTAATGATAATGATAATAATAATAATAATAATAATAATAATAATACTTATAATTGGTTTATTTCAAGCCGGCTGCCAATGATGGTGAAAGTACACAATTTCTTTGCTTAACTGACGACGACAGACTTTTTTTTTGTGGTACCCACTATACGGGGGGGGGGGCGATACCAAACTCTGCTTACGCAGAGTTGATTATTACAATCATCACTACTACTCTCACCATTATCACTACTACTCTCACCATTGTCACTACCATCTTAATCACGACTATCATAATTGATACTACACCTATCAACCATCATTACTACTATCATCACCACCATCTTACAATCATCATTACTACAGTTAACATCATTACTACTACTATAACCATCATCCTTACTACTGTCACAAGTATTACCATCATGTATCCTACTATCACCATCATCACTACTACTGCCATCATCACAACTATTGTCATCACTACAACTTTCACCATCATCACTACTACTCACCATCATCAATAATACTCACACCATCGTCACTACCATCATCACTACTGTCATCATTATAACTACAACTATCATCATTACTTGTCACCATCATCACTACTATTATGACCATCACCACTACTACTAGTATTGTCACCATTATATCTACTAATGTCACCATCTTATCTACTACTATCATCATCATCAATACAAATACAACCATCATCACTACTATTATCACCATCATCACTACTATCACCATCAATCCCACTATTACTACCATCACTTCTAATGCCAACTAAACTAACTTAACCTAGCAAATGCAGAGCGAGATGTTTTTGCCCCCAGAACGAATGCGTTCTTAGAGTGTGAGCCCCTTCGGGGCTCACACACTAAAAACGCCTTCATAGCTGGAGGGGGGGCTTCCGGGAAGGGGGGACTGGAGGGGGGGGGTAAAAACATATTTTGGACCTAAAATCATAACTATTGCATAAATTCAAAAAATATTTTTTGACTGACGTTCGCATTCACGCAACAAATGTTCGTGTGAAATTTGGTGAAAATCCGTCCAACGGTCTAGGAGGAGTTCCGAGACAGACGGACAACGACGACGACGACAGACATTTTTTTTGTGTGGTACCCACTGTACGGGGGGGCGATACCAAACTCTGCTTACGCAGAGTTGATAAAGTAGACGTGCCGTTTTGCCCAAAATCAAAACGGCATACCCAACTCTGCGATCGGTCACCATCATCACTACTAGTCACTATCATCATTAATATCATCAGCACTACTAATATTATAATCATCACTACTACTCTTACCATAATTACTACTACTCACATCATCACTACTACTGTATAATCACTACAACTTTCACCATATTCAATACTACTCACCATCATCACTACTACCGTCACCATCGGGAATAGGTGCAGGGTGGGGGGGGGGGGCAAAACAAAAAATTGGACCTAAGATCATAACTATTGCACACATTCAAAACATCTTTTTTTAATTACCGTCGAATTCACGCACCGAAGGTTCGTGTGAATTTTGGTGAAAATTCGTCAAACGGTCTAGGAGTTCTCGGACGGACAGACAGACAGACATTTCGGCCACCATGTACCACTATACGGGAAGCGATACCACTCTGCTTACGCAGAGTTGATAAAGTAATGCACAATATGATCTATGAATAATTTTGTCTGCATTTTTTTTTTTTTTTTCCTAAGTGAGGAAAACAAAGGAAGAACATTGGAAGCAATGAAAGCAGGGTCCATACACCTAATGAAAGCAGGGTCCATACACCTAATGAAAGCAGGGTCCATACACCTAATGCAGTCCATCATTCAGGACAAACTTTCCAACAACTAGTAGTTGAAAATGTTGTGGATTACAAACACAGTTGCTAACAGTTAAAGGTCAAAGGTTAAAGGTATCAGAGAATGATGGCCACAAGGGTGAACGGTAAAGTTGTCCAAGGCACATTATAGCCATGAAGGCCACCAAGTAGACAGTCACTCAGGTTTAGGTCTTGGGTGAAGAAAAAATAAAAAAATAAATGTGCCGCCTTAAGCGGGGTCGATCCTGGGATTACGACACTAGACTCCAAGACGCTCTGCACTTCACCAACCAGCCGTTGATAACAGTGTGGAAAATTATAGGATGTGAATTATAAAAAAAGAAACCAACATCAGAATGTCTGCACTGTGAGAGAGTAAATGACAATTTATGGGTAATCCTCAATTGACCAATTGCGACTGTTGGGCAATAAGGAAGTTGGTTTTGATTATCGATATTAAACAAAATTAACTGTTGAAATATGTTTGTAGTGCACATATAAATACATATAATAATTTTGCAGTAAGCTATATATCCATCGTAATCTCCATTTTGTTCTTCTAATTTTAGAATTACAGCTCTAACTTTCGTATTACCTAAAGATCAGTGGTGAATTGCAACCTAGCAGTTATGTAGGAGTTTCTTGTTTCAGTATAGCTTTGCCACCTTAAGTTACCATAAGGAAGGGTATATGGATTTCAACGGGTTAATTGAAATAGTGTTTACCCTTTACATTCCCACAGATCCCTCCTAAGCTGTATAAAATCGCCTACGATAGCATTATTTACAGTTAAGACGCGTGATAATCCTGAAGGTGTTAAAACAAAAGGTTTATATTAATGACCAGAGTGACACGACCCGAGGCCCATAGTTGGAGGGATACTAGCGGTCACAGGTTGAACCAGAGCAAACTAACAGCAAGCGGGAAAGGTGTTAGATGAAAGACAACCAAATAGTTTACCTAGACAAGAAGTCACCACAGTAGTAAATTTGGTTTAGTATAACAGTCATCAAATATAACACAGCCAGGGGTTCTCACAGGTCTTTTCAATATATATATATTTTTTTCAATCTTTAAACTCGTTGACTAACTAAGTGAAATAGATACAATTTTCTGTCGAATGAGCGATTGAACACAACAATCTTATAGACGAAATAAATAAAATGTGATTTGAAGAAAAGGAATCATGTGTTAAACTATCGTGTTGTTGATAATATTATACTGGACTGTCTCGTCTGGAGCGGTGTGAACTCCATAGCCCGAGTCCTGCGTTCAAACCCGGCCTACATTATTAGTAGTATTTTTATTGTCATCATTATTATTATTATTATTATTATTATTATTATTATTATTGTTATTAAATCCCTGGAATAATAATAGTAATAATAATAATATTTATCTATCTGAGTATATGGATAGATAGATTATTATTATTATTATTATTATTATTATTATTATTATTATTGAATCCCTGATATTTTTCCTTCAAGAAAACCCTATATAACTGGATGTAACCCCTTCTGTACCGGCGACGTATTATTAATTCTTATTCTAGCTTCATTGAGACGATTCTGTGCGGTTTAATCCCTTCACCACCATTACGTAATCCTCATCATATTTTGGTTACAATTAGACGAATTTCTTTAGTTTGTAATCTACCTATCCGACTCAAATGGGTAAATACAATCTCAATAAACCCTCTTAGTAACATAGGTCCTTCTTAAACTGCTTAAAATCATCTAATTTTAGCCAGAATCAAAGGTAACAAGGAGTCATGGGGCTGAAGGGGTTAACACTTTCACGCTTTTGACGCGATTTTGAGCCTATTAGGGATACTTTAAAGCCTTTGTTACCATCAGGGGTATTTAGAAACCTTTAGTTTAGTTACTTCAACCTCTGCAGTTGTCTTTGAGTTAGCTGTGGGCAGAAAACTAATTTTGGAGAGGTAATTATAAGAGTGAGGGAACTCTATTTATTATTGCTAATCTGGCAACCTCTGCGTCATAAAAGCGTGAAAGGATTAAGAAGGATCTGTGGTAGTGGAAAGTGTTGTGTAAGATAGTTTGAAGCCTGTTAATTGCGGGATGGCCTTTTTAAACTGAATAAAACCGTCTAATAGAAGCCAAAATAAAATGTATAAGACGTTGCCTATGTGGTGGATTGTGTTCAATTATTTCACTATTATATTTTGCTTAAGCGTTTTTTCCACATAGCTATTTTGATTAGTTATTTTGCCTTTATATTGTCTTTGTCCTAGTTTGGTTTGTATATTTTGCAAGTTTAACAATATCATGTATATGTTGATGAATACATTAATAACCCGTAATATCAAACATAACATATACACATATATAACTATAAAACACAAGAGTACCTAAGAACAATATTATTATACTCAAAACAGATAATCCATATTGTAATATCATTTACGCCAACTGACAGAGATACATGGATGAGATTCATTAGTGGCCACCCCCTCGGGGATCAGTCCGTCTGGCAATAGATAAACAGATAAGTAATCATAATAACAACAAACTATGCTTAAATAGACCCATTAACTTTGATAATATCAGCCAGTTGACGCTAGCGTGTTGAGTAGAACTACTATCTCTCACCGCTAGGTCTGTAGTTCGAAGCTTCGAGCTGGACATGTTAACTGGTTAGGTGAACCGAATTCTGACCCGGACTAATCATCGGTGATGAACAAATCCAGTTGTTGCCCTTAACTGGGTGATGACTGGTGCCCCTAGCTGACCTGGAGTGATCACCAGGTGGGACTAGCTGACCAGAAATGATCATCTGGTCACCAACACAAAGTTAAATTGCACTTAATTGTGTGATACTTGGTGTACCTTGCTGACCTAGGGTGATTACCTGGGTGGGATATGTAAACCAGCCAAGTAGACTCGCATGGTATTAGTGCTAGAGACCTTGACTAACCCTGACTATGACTAACCCTGACTATGACTAACCCTGACTATGACTAACCCCGACCTTGACTAACCCTGACTATGACTAACCCCGACCTTGACTAACCCCGACTATGACTATCCCCGATCTTGACTAACCCTGACTATGACTAACCCCGACCTTGACTAACCCCGACTATGACTATCCCCGATCTTGACTAACCCCGACTATGACTATCCCAGTCCTTGACTAACCCCGACCTTGACTAACCCCGACTATGACTATCCCCGACCTTGACTAACCCCGACCTAGACTAACCCCGACTATGACTATCCCAGACCTTGACTAACCCCGACCTTGACTGACCCTGACCACTCCTGACTGACCCCCGGCCTGACCCTGACCACTCCTTACTGACCCACGCCTGACCACTCCTGACTGACCCATCCCTGACTCTAACGCCTGACCCTGACCACTCCTGACTGATCTATCCCTGACTCTAACGCCTGACCCTGACCACTCCTGATTGACCCATCCCTGACCATAATGCCTGACCCTGACCACTCCTGACTGACCCATCCCTGACCATAATGCCTGACCCTGACCACTCCTGACTGATCCATCCCTGACTCTAATGCCTGACCCTGACCACTCCTGACTGACCCATCCCTGACCCTGACCACTCCTGACTAACCCATCCCTGACTCTAATGCCTGACCCTGACCACTCCTGACTGACCCTAACGCCTGACCCTGACCACTCCTGACTGACCCATCCCTGACTCTAATGCCTGACCCTGACCACTCCTGACTGATCCATCCCTGACTCTAACGCCTGACCCTGACCACTCCTGACCCAAATGCCTGACCCTGACCACTCCTGACTGACCCATCCCTGACCATAATGCCTGACCCTGACCACTCCTGACTGATCCATCCCTGACTCTAATGCCTGACCCTGACCACTCCTGACTGACCCATCCCTGACCCTGACCACTCCTGACTGACTAATGCCTGACCCTGACCACTCCTGACTGACCCTAACGCCTGACCCTGACCACTCCTGACTGACCCATCCCTGACTCTAACGCCTGACCCTGACCACTTCTGACTGACCCATCCCTGACTCTAATGCCTGACCCTGACCACTCCTGACTGACCCATCCCTAACGCCTGATCCTGACTGACCCTTCCCTGACCCTAAGCCTGACCCTGACCACTCCTGATTGAACCTACCTTGACCATAATGCCTGACCCTGACCACTCCTGACTGACCCTTCCCTGATCCTAACGCCTGACCCTGACCACTCCTGACTGATCCATCCCTGACTCTAATGCCTGACCCTGACCACTCCTGACTGACCCATCCCTGACCCTGACCACTCCTGACTGACTAATGCCTGACCCTGACCACTCCTGACTGACCCTGACGCCTGACCCTGACCACTCCTGACTGACCCATCCCTGAAACGCCTGACCCTGACCACTCCTGACTGACCCATCCCTGACTCTAATGCCTGACCCTGACCACTCCTTACTGACCCATCCTTGACCCTAACGCCTGACTCTGACCACTCCTGACTGACCCTAACGCCTGACCCTGACCACTCCTGACTGACCACTCCTGCCTGACCCTGACCACTCCTGACTGACCCATCCCTGACCCTAATGCCTGACCCTGACCACTCCTGACTGACCCATCCCATGACCATAATGCCTGACCCCTGAACAGTCCTGACGACTCTTCCCTGACTCTAATGTCCTGACCCTCGACCACTACTGACGGTACCTCATAGCGCTTGACACCTGACCACTACTGATACCCCTCCCCTGACCCCAGTACGCTCCTGCACCATGACCACT
>CM064492.1:19075610-19133572 GCA_032716605.1 Paralithodes platypus | reverse complement strand
AATTTACAGCCAATTTGCTCTAGCCCTTTTTGAGTTACAGAGGTTAGAGGTTACGATTTCTGCCCAACCGATTTCTGGTTGTTGTGGTTGATGAGGGTGGTTCCTTTTGGCTGTGAGTTGTTATTAAAGTTATATGGCTGTTGTGGTTGTCTGGTTCTTGAAGTTATATGGCTGTTGTGGTTGTCTGGTTATTGAAGTTATATGGCTGTTGTGGTTGTCTGGTTATTGAAGTTATATGGCTGTTGTGGTTGTCTGGTTATTGAAGTTATATGGCTGTTGTGGTTGTCTGGTTCTTGAAGTTATATGGCTGTTGTGGTTGTCTGGTTCTTAAAGTTATATGGCTGTTGTAGTTGTCTGGTTATTGAAGTTATATGGCTGTTGTGGTTGTCTGGTTATTGAAGTTATATGGCTGTTGTGGTTGTCTGGTCATTGAAGTTATATGGCTGTTGTGGTTGTCTGGTTATTGAAGTTATATGGCTATTGTGGTTGTCTGGTTATTGAAGTTATATGGCTGTTGTGGTTGTCTGGTCATTGAAGTTATATGGCTGTTGTGGTTGTCTGGTTATTGAAGTTATATGGCTGTTGTGGTTGTCTGGTTATTTAAGTTATATGGCTGTTGTGGTTGTCTGGTCATTGAAGTTATATGGCTGTTGTGGTTGTCTGGTTATTGAAGTTATATGGCTGTTGTGGTTGTCTGGTTATTGAAGTTATATGGCTGTTGTGGTTGTCTGGTTCTTGAAGTTATATGGCTGTTGTGGTTGTCTGGTTCTTGAAGTTATATGGCTGTTGTGGTTGTCTGGTTATTGAAGTTATATGGCTGTTGTGGTTGTCTGGTTATTGAAGTTATATGGCTGTTGTGGTTGTCTGGTCATTGAAGTTATATGGCTGTTGTGGTTGTCTGGTTATTGAAGTTATATGGCTGTTGTGGTTGTCTGGTTATTGAAGTTATATGTCTGTTGTGGTTGTCTGGTCATTGAAGTTATATGGCTGTTGTGGTTGTCTGGTTATTGAAGTTATATGGCTGTTGTGGTTGTCTGGTTCTTGTATTCAGTATTTCTGGTTATCTATTCTAAGCTGCTATAATGTTAAGGGGGGTCACCGGCTGTTTTGTTATCTTTCTCTCCTTTTCTCTCTTGCCCTGGCTTGTATCCATTCGGCCCCATTCAGCCAACTGTTTTAAGACGTGTATCCCCATCCAGGTGTCGATTTCTTCCTGGCGAGCGATAGCGAGCCAGCATTGTATGGAGAAATCCGGCTTCGCCGGACACATTTTTCTATCGAAAAATGTACAAATTTAGCTTGCTGTCAAAACAAAAGTATATATATGCTGGCTCGCTACCGCTCGCCAGGAAAATATTGACACCTGGATGGGGGTAAACGTCTTAAAACAGTAGGCTCAATGGGGCCGAATGGATACAAGCCAAAAAGAGAGGGAGAGACAGAGAAAAAAATATATAACGAGGTGGGCTCCCTTAAATTGTTTTGTAATAGTTCCTCATATTGTTTTTTATACATTTTTGGTATTTGTATTATTCAGGCAGTTTTCGATATTGTCATTTTCTTTGTTATTAATTTTTGTTTTTCGTAGTTTTAGATTGTGGTTGTTTTTGTTGTAGTTATTGCTGTTGTTGTTGTTGTTATTGTTGTTTTTGTTGTTCTTGCAGTTGTTGTCTTCGTTGTTGTTATTGTTATTGTTGTTGTTACTGTTGTTGTGTTGGTTGTTGTTCTTGCATTTGTTGTCGTCGTTGTTATTGTTGTTGTTATTGTTAATGTTGTTATTGTTGTTATTGTTGTCTACACAGTGATAATGACGTTTCGGCTGTGTTGTTGTGGTACTCTATGTGTTGGCTATTGCGTTTTAGTATATTTTGTTTTTGTCTGGGATTAGGTTAACATTCTCAGTTATTTTGGTGCGGGTGTTGTTGTTGTTGTGATTGTTTTTTTTATGTATTGGTGTTTGTGTTGGTGTTTGTGTTGTTATTGGTGTTTGTTGGTATTTGTGTTGTTATTGGTGTTTGTGTTGTTATTGGTGTTTGTGTTGGTATTTGTGTTGTTATTGGTGTTTGTTGGTATTTGTGTTGTTATTGGTGTTTGTGTTGTTATTGGTGTTTGTGTTGGTATTTGTGTTGTTGTTGGTGTTTGTGTTGTTATTGGTGTTTGTGTTGTTATTGGTGTTTGTGTTGTTATTGGTGTTTGTGTTGGTATTTGTGTTGTTATTGGTGTTTGTGTTGTTATTGGTGTTTGTGTTGGTATTTGTGTTGTTATTGGTGTTTGTGTTGTGTTGTTGTTGTTGTTGTTCCCAAAGCTGCCTGGCCGAACAGCCCCAAGGCCCCGAGCAGGCAAAGGCCATAACCGTGCGCCCCCACAGAACCCTCACTGCCGACCACAATAAAGCCTGGGTGACCGAAGCCACTCCATGGCGGGGAGCTGAGGAGGGTGCGGAAACACCCAGGAAACCAAAGCCCCACCCAGGGCCCTGTGCCCCTCAGCAATTATGAAGAGAAAGTTGAGGGGCAAAGGAAAAAATGTGACGCTTTGGCTTCCAATCTAGGTAGATTGGGAGGTCAATCCACAGAAGAGACGCCGTCATTTGGGATCTAGAAAATATAAAAGTAAAAGGAACAGTCAGAGTAAGCTATGGGTATGGCAGAGATCGCAGTCTCCCTATGGGTTATTGGTGTTTGTGTTGTTATTGGTGTTTGTGTTGTTATTGGTGTTTGTGTTGGTATTTGTGTTGTTATTGGTGTTTGTGTTGATATGTGTGTTGTTATTGGTGTTTGTGTTGTTATTGGTGTTTGTGTTGGTATTTGTGTTGTTATTGGTGTTTGTGTTATTGGTGTTTGTGTTGGTGTTTGTGTTGTTATTGGTGTTTGTGTTGTTATTGGTGTTTGTGTTGGTATTTGTGTTGTTATTGGTGTTTGTGTTGGTATTTGTGTTGTTATTGGTGTTTGTGTTGTTATTGGTGTGTGTTGGTATTTGTGTTGTTATTGGTGTTTGTGTTGTTATTGGTGTTTGTGTTGGTATTTGTGTTGTTATTGTTTGGTTGTTATTGGTGTTTGTGTTGTATTTTGTGTGTTTGGTGTTTGTGTTGGTATTTTGTGTTGTTATTGGTGTTTGTGTTGGTATTTGTGTTGTTATTGGTGTTTGTGTTGGTATTTGTGTTGTTATTGGTGTTTGTGTTGGTATTTGTGTTGTTATTGGTGTTTTGTTTGGTTTTGTGTTGTTATTGGTGTTTGTGTTGGTATTTGTGTTGTTATTGGTGTTTGTGTTGGTATTTGTGTTGTTATTGGTGTTTTAGTTATTAGTGTAGGTGCTGGTTTTGATGTTGTTATTGTTGTGATTGGTGTTGCTGTTAGCATTAGGGGTAGTGGTGTTGTATCAGCATTCATTACGTTGTTGTTGTGTTTTATGCTTATGTACTGTCAGGAGTTGTTATATTGGGATGAGTTGATAATGCTATTGTTGATGTAGTTGTTGTTATTGTTGTTGTTGTCGTCTTTAAGGATGGACCAGAAGTTGTTGTTGTTGTTCTTGATTCTGTTATCACTGTTGTTCTTATTGCTGTTCTATTGAAAGGAACAACTATCTGAAATATCCTGGGAGTAGCACATTTATTCATTAATTTCATTCAGTTCATTAATTGGGTTTATTTTGTAAGTTAATTGGTGGGTTGGTGATATTAGGAATTTAAGATATCGATGAGTATATCTGAGGCAAGGTTATTATATTATGCCATCATTTAAATGTAATAATGGCATTCAGTTTCTTTTCGTTTTAAAGGAGCAGTAAAGCAATAAAATTCATGTTTGAGAGAGAGAGAGAGAGAGAGAGAGAGAGAGAGAGAGAGAGAGAGAAAGAAATAAAGCAAACATTGTCCAGCTTCAAGTTTTCCGCCCCCACTTGATCCCGAGGGTTTTGTTTCATCTGAGAGAGAGAGTTGTGTGTATGTATGTGTGTGAGAGAGAGAGAGAGAGAGAGAGAGAGAGCGAAATCAGATTATAGAGAGATAGCATTAGTATTGACAATATATTAACCTGTCATTGTATATAATTATGTAGCATCATGATCATCAAGGGGTTAAGCTGTATAAATTATTCTACAGATAACTATAATAATATGATAAAAGACGCCATGTTCCTCAAGGGGTTAAGGGGACAGTGGTTATGTTGTTATGTTGTTGGGGCTATGTATTTATATATTCAAAAGCAAAACAGAAACAAAATAGAAAAAAATGGGGATTGGGCCATAGTAAATAGATAGATTGATAGATAGTTCCTCCCTAGACCTCCATCAAACTTTAAAAAAACACGTCCATTAGATCCCCCTTCGGGATTAATGTGTATATTTTTCGGTAAAAAAATGTTACGGCCAAAGGCCGGTTCCTCCACAATTACAGGCTCGCTATCGCTCGCCAGGAAAAAATCTATACCTAAAGGCTACGAAAGGTCTTAATATTGACAAAGAAATGGAGCGGAAGGTCTTAAAATCGACAAACTAATGGGGCAAACGTCTTAACATTTCAAAAATAATGGGTATAAGTATGAGAAAGAAAGGGGACCAGAAAAACGGCCCATCTCCCCTTAAGCTGTATAAAATCGTCTACTAATAACCATAATAAACTGCTAAAACGTTCTTCATGTTCCTCAAAGGGTTAACGGTAATAATTTTCTTTCTCTTTTACAGGTGAGTGGAGACGTGACCGGTGGCTTAATTAGTGGGATAGAGGTAAGTGTGGACAAGGGGTAATTACTGGGATAGAGGTAAGTGTGGACAAGGGGGTAACTCACTTTTAACATTGTCTCAAATCACTTGTTTTAACATTTCGACTCTCATTACTCGTGTCATAATTATCTAGAGGTAGTGTCGACCGTTTTTTCTCTCTCACTCTTACTCACATACTCTCACTCTCTCTCTCTCTCTCACATACACACACTCTCACTCACACACACACACACTCACTCACACACACACACACACACACACACTCACTCACTCACTCACTCACTCACTCACTCTCTCTCTCACTCACTCACTTACTCACTCTCTCTCTCTCTCTCCCAGTCAGTCAATAATCACATTACATTCGCAGGCCTTTTCACGACAGCATTAGATGATATAGATTATAAATACAATACACACCTAAATAACTTATTCATTGCATCTTCTAATACAACCTTCTGCTATAGAAAATACATGGTAATGCACTATATCATGGAACACTGGTAACATTGGCAATATGCAAAGAAATACCGGTAGTTCACACACACTCTCTCTCTCACTCTCGCTCTCTCTCTCTCTCTCTCTCTCTCTCTCTCTCTCTCTCTCTCTCTCTCTCTCTCTCTCTCTCTCTCTCTCTCTCTCTCTCTCTCTCTCTCATTGGCAATATGCAAATAAATAGTTTATTTTGATCAGAAACCTGTTGTTAGCATTCTGTCATCATTAAAATTTAATAGGGTGAATTTGGAGTTGTCCATAAAAGCAGAATGCGATGTTTTATAGTTCACGTTTGAGAGAGAGAGAGAGGGTGAGTAAGTGATAGTGAGAGTTGGAAAGAGAGCCATTGAGAGAGAGAGAGAGAGTGAGAGTGAGTGACTGAGAGAGAGTGTTGTGTGTGAATGAGAGTGACAGAGAGAGAGAGAGAGAGAGAGAGTGAGTGAGAGGGGGAGAGAGAGACTGAGTTGAGAAAGAGTGTGTGAATGAGAGAGACAGAGAGAGAGAGAGAGTGAGACTGAGTGACTGAGAGAGAGTGTGGTGTGTGAATGAGAATGACAGAGAGAGAGGAGAGAGAGAGAGAGGGAGAGAGAGAGAGTGAGAGGGAGAGAGAGTGAGACTGAGTGACTGAGAGAGAGTGTGGTGTGTGAATGAGAGTGACAGCGAGAGAGAAGGAGAGAGAGAGAGAGAGAGAGAGTGTGAGAGGGAGAGAGAGAGAGTGAGACTGAGTGACTGAGAGAGAGTGTGGTGTGTGAAAGTGACAGAGAGAGAGAGAGAGTGAGAGTGAGTGACTGAGAGAGAGTGTGGTGTGTGAATGAGAGTGACAGAGAGAGAGAGAGAGAGTGAGACTGAGTGACTGAGAGAGTGTGGTGTGTGAATGAGAGTGACAGAGAGAGAGAGAGTGAGTGACTGAGAGAGTGGTGTGTATAGTGACAGAGAGAGAGAGAGTGAGGCTGAGTGACTCAGAGAGAGTGTGGTGTGTGAATGAGAGTGAGAGAGAGAGAGAGAGAGAGACTGAGAGAGAGTGTGGTGTGTGAATGAGAGTGACAGAGAGAGAGAAGGAGAGAGAGAGTGAGAGAGTGAGGCTGAGTGACTGAGAGAGAGTGTGGTGTGTGAATGAGAGTGACAAAGAGAGAGAAGGAGAGAGAGAGAGAGTACAAAGGAGTACAAGCAACAACAGGTCCAGTGACCCTTCTAGGCTGCTTGTCCTCCAAAACACTGAGGATCAAGTGTCCAAACAGTGGTTTAGAGTGGGTAAGGAACATTGGAAAGGGAACTACTGCCCTGGAACTAATGTCCGTGGCAGGACTAGGAAGTTAGTAGGGGACATATGTGTTAGTAACTGAGGGGAGGATAAAATAAAGTTATTCATTTACAAACGCAGTCAGTCGCGGGTTTGATGCGAGATATTTGTCTAGGCGGAGTTTAAATGAATCAACGGTGCTGCAGTCTATAACGTCTCGGGGAAGCCCATTCCACAAGTTGACAACTCGATTGAAGAAGAAATTCTTACATTCGTGTGAGTTAAAAGATTTACCAATAATTTTGCAACCGTTTCCCCGCGTGTAATTAGATTGGTCGATAGTGAAGTACTTACTACAGTTCATATTGTCGATGCCTTTAATGATTTTGAACACTTGAATTAAGTCACCTCTTAATCTGCGCTGGGTTAAAGGAAATAGATTTAATTCTCTAAGACGCTCTTCGTATGGTTTGTTCTTAGGCTAGGTATCATTTTGGTAACTCTACGTTGAACTCGTTCTAGCTTGTTTATGTCTTTTTGGTAATAAGGGCACCAGCATTGAACGCAGTATTCCAGAAGAGGGCGGACTAAGGAATTGTAAAGGGTTAGGATAACGTCTTCGGATTTATGCTCAAATGACCTGCCTATAAAGCCAATTATTTAGTTTGCCTTCTTAACAACTTCTGAACATTGTTGACTCGGTTTTAGGTTACTCGATATTGTTACTCCCAGATCGGTTTCTCTGTTTACATTCTTAAGCTGAGTGCCATTCATCGAATAGTTTGCTTTCTCATTTAGGTATCCGATATGTAGTACTTTACATTTATCCGCATTGAAACTCATTTGCCAAATTTGGGCCCAATGTGACAATTTATCTAGATTGTGTTGCATATCGTCAACTTGTTCTTTTGAGAGTACGCTATTTGCAATATTATCATCAGCAAATTTTGAGATTGTACAGGTGACCCTCATCTATGTCGTTGATGTAAATTAGAAAGAGAATTGGTCCTAGTACCGATCCCTGGGGTACCCCGCTACTTACATTGGTCCATTTAGATGCCTTACCGTTTATGACTACTCTTTGCTTTCTGTCGCTGAGCCAATTTTCTATCCATTTCAACACACCGTCTTGTATTCCATGCGCTTTTAGTTTTAGCAGTAAACGTTTGTGGGGAACTTTGTCAAAGGCCTTTTGAAAATCAAGGTATATAATATCTAAAGCTTTACTCTAATCGTAGAGGTTGAGGATATCGTGGAAGAAGTCTAAGAGGTTTGTTAAACAGGAACGTTTTTTACGAAAGCCGTGTTGAGTATCTTTAAGTATGTTATTTTCCTCTAAGTGATTTACGAATCTGTCTCTGATGACCATTTCTAGCATTTTACATACAACTGAGGTTAAGCTAATTGGACGATAGTTACTGGGTAGGGATTTGCTGCCTTTTTTGAATATCGGTGTTACGTTGGCTATCTTCCAACAGACTTCTACAGAGTACAAAGGAGTACAAAGGAAATCAAGCAACAACAGGTCTAGTGACCCTTCTAGGCTGCTTGTCCTCCAAAACACTGAGGATCAAGTGGACACACAAGTGTCCAGAGTGAGTGAGAGAGAGAGAGAGAGAGAGTGAGACTGAGTGTCTGACAGAGAGTGTGGTGTGTGAATGAGAGTGACAGAGAGAGAGAAGGAGAGAGAGAGTGAGACTGAGTGACTGAGAGAGTGTGGTGTGTGAATGAGAGTGACAGAGAGAGAGAAGGAGAGAGAGTGAGACTGAGTGACTGAGAGAGTGTGGTGTGTGAACGAGAGTGACAGAGAGAGAGAGAGAGTGAGACTGAGTGACTGAGAGAGAGTGTGGTGTGTGAATGAGAGTGACAGAGAGAGAGGAGAGAGAGTGATAGAGAGAGAGTGAGACTGAGTGACTGAGAGAGAGTGTGGTGTGTGAATGAGAGGGAGAGAGTGAGACTGAGTGACTGAGAGAGAGTGTGGTGTGTGAATGAGAGTGACAGAGAGTACAAAGGAAATCAAGCAACAACAGGTCTAGTGACCCTTCTAGGCTGCTTGTCCTCCAAAAAACTGAGGATCAAGTGTCCAAACAGTGGTTTAGAGTGGGTAAGGGAACATTGGAAAGGGAACTACTGCACTGGAACTAATTTCCGTGGCAGGACTAGGAAGTTAGTAGGGGACATATGGGTTAGTAACTGAGGGGAGGATAAAATAAAGTTATTCATTTACAAACGCAGTCTGTCGCGGGTTTGATGCGAGATATTTGTCTAGGCGGAGTTTAAATGAATTAACGGTGCTGCAGTCTATAACGTCTCCGGGGAAGCCCATTCCACAAGTTGACAACTCGATTGAAGAAGAAATTCTTAGATTCGTGTGAGTTAAAAGATTTACCAATAATTTTGCAACCGTTTCCCCGCGTGTAATTAGATTGGTCGATAGCGAAGTACTTACTACAGTTCATATTGTCGATGCCTTTGATGATTTTGAATACTTGAATTAAGTCACCTCTTAATCTGAGCCGGGTTAAAGGAAATAAATTTAATTCTCTAAGACGCTCTTCGTATGGTTTGTTCTTTAGGTTAGGTATCATTTTGGTAACTCTACGTTGAACTCGTTCTAGCTTGTTTATGTCTTTTTGGTAATAAGGGCACCAGGATTAAACGCAGTATTCCAGAAGAGGGCGGACTAAGGAATTGTAAAGGGTTAGGATAACGTCTTTGGATTTATGCTCAAATGACCTGCCTATAAAGCCAATTATTTTGTTTGCCTTCTTAACAACTTCTGAACATTGTTGACTCGGTTTTAGGTTACTCGATATTGTTACTCCCAGATCGGTTTCTCTGTTTACATTCTTAAGCTGAGTGCCATTCATCGAATAGTTTGCTTTCTTATTTCGGTATCCGATATGTAGTACTTTACATTTATCCGCATTGAAACTCATTTGCCAAATTTGGGCCCAATGTGACAATTTATCTAGATTGTGTTGCATATCATCAACTTGATCTTTTGAGAGTACGCTATTTGCAATTTTTGTATCGTCAGCAAATTTTGTGATTGTACAGGTGAGACCCTCATCTATGTCGTTGATGTAAATTAGAAAGAGAATTGGTCCTAGTACCGATCCCTGGGGTACCCCGCTACTTACATTGGTCCATTTAGATGCCTTACCGTTTATGACTACTCTTTGCTTTCTGTCGCTGAGCCAATTTTCTATCCATTTCAACACACCGTCTTGTATTCCATGCGCTTTTAGTTTTAGCAGTAAACGTTTGTGGGGAACTTTGTCAAAGGCCTTTTGAAAATCAAGGTATATAATATCTACAGCTTTACTCTCATCGTAGAGGTTGAGGATATCGTGGAAGAAGTCTAAGAGGTTTGTTAAACAGGAACGTTTTTTTACGAAAGCCGTGTTGAGTATCTTTAAGTATGTTATTTTCCTCTAAGTGATTTACGAGTCTGTCTCTTATGACCGTTTCTAGCATTTTACATACAACTGAGGTTAAGCTAATTGGACGATAGTTACTGGGTAGGGATTTCCTGCCTTTTTTTTAATATCGGTGTTACGTTGGCTATCTTCCACTGATCAGGCATAGTTCCAGACTGCAAGGATTTATTGAATAGTAATGTCAGTGGTTTGGAGAGCTCATCCTTAGCTTCCTTTAGAACTCTAGGCGAGATTGTATCAGGTCCAGGCGTTTTATTTACCTTGAGTTTATCTAAACAATTCAATACTTCTCTCTCTGTAACGGTGATATTGCTTAGAACATCTGAATTATCAATCTGAATCGGCGATGGTGTAGGGATATCACTGAGGTCTTCTGTTGTAAAAACTGATGCAAAGAAGGTATTGAGGGCATTACTCATTTGTACTTCGTCTTTGGTGTATTCTCCATTTTCATCGACTAACGGTCCAACAGTTGAAGTAACTAATTTTTTCTTTCTGATATAACTATAGAATTCTTTCGGGTTTGTTTTACTTTGATTCCCAATATGTAACTCTAGGGTCTTTTTACTTTGCTTAATTAACTGTTTGGCTTTGCGTCGTAGCTCTACAAATTTCACCCGTTCTTCGTCATTTTGTGAGGATTTTAATCTATCATTAGCAAATTTTTTAGCAAGCAGGCAGTTTGAAATATCTTTATTCCACCATTTGGGCTTATTATTATGGCCTGGACGCCGTATTTTCGATGGTATGCAGTCTTGCACTGCTTTTAGGTAAGTGGTTTCGAATAACTTCCAAGATGTATTTATGTCGTTATTGTTAATTAAAAAGCTCCAGTCAGATTCTTTAAACATAGCTCTAATTTTATGAAAGTTTGCTTTCTTGAAATTAGGGACTTTTTCGATGCTACTATTAGGTTCGTTACTAGTAAAGTTTAAAGTGAAAGTTATCGTACGATGGTCGCTGTTACTGAATTCATCACCAAACATTCAAATTCTCTATTAATTCTTCTTTTGTTGCAAGTACAATGTCAAGAACGTTATTACGTTATTAAGAGAGAGAAGGAGAGCGAGATAGAGAGAGAGAGAGAGAGAGAGTGTGAGAGGGAGAGAGAGAGAGTGTGACTGAGAGAGAGTGTGGTGTGTGAATGAGAGTGACAGAGAGAGAGGAGAGAGATAGAGAGAGAGAGAGTGAGAGGGAGAGAGAGAGAGTGAGACTGAGTGACTGAGAGAGAGTGTGGTGTGTGAATGAGAGTGACAGAGAGATAGAAGGAGAGAGATAGAGAGAGAAAGAGTGAGAGGGAGAGAGAGAGAGACTAAGTGACTGAGAGAGAGTGTGGTGTGTGAATGAGAGTGACAGAGAGAGAGAAGGAGAGTACAAAGGAAATCAAACAACAACAGATCTAGTGACCCTTCTAGGCTGCTTGTCCTCCAAAACACTGAGGATCAAGTGTCCAATCAGTGGTTTAGAGTGGGTAAGGGAACATTGGAAAGGGAACTACTGCCCTGGAACTAATGTCCGTGGCAGGATTAGGAAGTTAGTAGGGGACAGATGGGTTAGTAACTGAGGGGGGGATAAAATAAAGTTATTCATTTACAAACGCAGTCAGTCGCGGGTTTGATGCAAGATATTTGTCTAAGCGGAGTTTAAATGAATCAACGGTGCTGCAGTCTATAACATCTCGGGGAAGCCCATTCCACAAGTTGACAACTCGATTGAAGAAATTCTTAGATTCGTGTGAGTTAAAAGATTTACCAATAATTTGGCAACCGTTTCCCCGCGTGTAATTAGATTGATCGATAGTGAAGTACTTACTACAGTTCATATTGTCGATGCTTTTGATGATTTTGAACACTTGAATTAAGTCACCTCTTAACACACAAAGAGCGGGTGGTAGGGTATTTTACAGTGCGCCGCCCAGCGTTTTTTTTTTACCCTAAATAGGGTTGATTCCGTGCTCATTTTCATGCATAAACAAGACCCAGAGCGTAAAACAAGTATCTATCCCTGAAAGGGCGTAAACAAAGCTTTCCAATGACACCCGAACCATCCTTGTACGACCACTGGTTCTCTTGCAACGATCGTGCAACACGAGTGCAAAAAACCTAAAATAAGGTAATTTCCGTACATAATTCCCTGTGTAGCGAGTGAGAGGAGGGGAAGGAAAGTAGAATACAGTTCAGCACGTCCACGGTGGTCGTGGGGAGCGGTCATAAGGTTATTATGCTCGTCCCACCGCTCAGCTCTCTCTCTCAGCAACATTACGTGCTGAAAATGGCACTCGACAGCTGTCGTGCACCGCCACATAGTCCAAATTTATTTAACTCGACAGATGTCGTGCACCGTTGGTTAAGGGTTCATCTGCGCTGGGTTAAAGGAAATATATTTAATTCTCTAAGACGCTCTTCGTATGGTTTGTTCTTTAGGCTAGGTATCATTTTGGTAACTCTACGTTGAACTCGTTCTAGCTTGTTTATATCTTTTTGGTAATAAGGGCACCAGGATTGAACGCAGTATTCCAGAAGAGGGCGGACTAAGGAATTGTAAAGGGTTAGGATAACGTCTTTGGATTTATGCTCAAATGACCTGCCTATAAAGCCAATTATTTTGTTTGCCTTCTTAACAACTTCTGAACATTGTTGACTCGGTTTTAGGTTACTCGATATTGTTACTCCCAGATCGGTTTCTCTGTTTACATTCTTAAGATGAGTGCCATTCATCGAATAGTTTGCTTTCTCATTTAGGTACCCGATATGTAGTACTTTACATTTATCCGCATTGAAACTCATTTGCCTAATTTGGGCCCAACATGACAATTTATCTAGATTGTGTTGCATATCGTCAACTTGTTCTTTTGAGAGTACGCTATTTGCAATTTTTGTATCGTCAGCAAATTTTGAGATTGTACAGGTGAGACCCTCATCTATGTCGTTGATGTAAATTAGAAAGAGAATTGGTCCTAGTAACGATCCCTGGGGTACCCCGCTACTTACATTGGTCCATTTAGATGCCTTACCGTTTATGACTACTCTTTACTTTCTGTCGCTGAGCCAATTTTCTATCCATTTCAACACACCGTCTTGTATTCCATGCGTTTTAGTTTTAGCAGTAAACGTTTGTGGGGAACTTTGTCAAAGGCCTTTTGAAAATCAAGGTATATAATATCTACAGCTTTACTCTCATCGTAGAGGTTGAGGATATCGTGGAAGAAGTCTAAGAGGTTTGTTAAACAGGAACGTTTTTTACGAAAGCCGTGTTGAGTATCTTTAAGTAAGTTATTTGCCTCTAAGTGATTTACGATTCTGTCTCTTATGACCGTTTCTAGCATTTTACATACAATTGAGGTTAAGCTAATTGGACGATAGTTACTGGGTAGGGATTTGCTGCCTTTTTTAATATCGGTGTTACGTTGGCTAGCTTCCACTGATCAGGCATAGTCCCAGACTGCAAGGATTCATTGAATAGCAATGTCAGTGGTTTGGAGAGCTCATCCTTAGCTTCCTTTAGAACTCTAGGCGAGATTGTATCAGGTCCAGGCGTTTTATTTACCTTGAGTTTATCTAAACAATTCAATACTTCTCTCTCTGTAACGGTGATATTGCTTAGAACATCTGAATTATCAATCTGAATCGGCGATGGTGTAGGGATATCACTGAGGTCTTCTGTTGTAAAAACTGATGCAAAGAAGGTATTGAGGGCTTTACTCATTTGTACTTCGTCTTTGGTGTATTCTCCATTTTCATCGACTAACGGTCCAACAGTTGAAGTAACTACTTTTTTCTTTCTGATATAACTATAGAATTCTTTCGGGTTTGTTTTACTTTGATTCGCAACATGTAACTCCAGGGTCTTTTTACTTTGCTTAATTAACTGTTTGGCTTTGCGTCGTAGCTCTACAAATTTCACCCGTTCTTCGTCATTTTGTGAGGATTTTAATCTATCATTAGCAAATTTTATAGCAAGCAGACAGTCTGAAATATCTTTATTCCACCATTTGGGCTTATCATTATGGCCTGGACGCCGTATTTTCGATGGTATGCAGTCTTGCACTGCCTTAAGGTTGTGAAACACTCCCAAGATGTATTTATGTCGTTATTGTTAGTCAGAAAGCTCCAGTCAGTTTCTTTAAGCTTTGATTTAAGTTTATGAAAATTTGCTTTCTTGAAATTAGGGACTTTCTCAATGCTGCTATTTGATTTGTTACTAGTAAACTTTAAAGTGAAAGTTATCGTACGATGGTCGCTGTTACTGAATTCATCACCAACATTCAAATTCTGTATTAATTATTCTTTTGTTGCGAGTACAAGGTCAAGCACATTATTACCACGGGTCGGAGATTGTACAAATTGAAAAAGTTAACTCTCTTGCAAGTTAGCATAGAGGTCGTGTCCAGAGTGTGAACACGACCAGAGAGAGAGAGAGAGATATATATATATGGAGAGAGAGTGAGAGAGTGAGACTGAGTGACTGAGAGAGAGTGTGGTGTGTGAATGAGAGAGGAGAGAGAGAGAGAGAGATAGAGTGTGAGGGAGAGAGAGAGATAGAGAGAGAGAGAGTGAGACTGAGTGACTGAGAGAGAGTGTGGTGTGTGAATGAGAGTGACAGAGAGAGAGAGGAGAGTGAGACTGAGTGACTGAGAGAGAGTGTGGAGTGTGAATGAGAGTGACAGAGAGAGAGGAGAGAGAGAGAGAGAGTGAGAGTGAGAGGGAGAGAGAGAGAGAGAGAGAAAGAGAGCAAGAGACAGAAGGCAAACCCACAGTGTCCAGCTTTAAGTTTTTCGACCTAACTAATTCCCGTGGGTTGAGTTTCATTTTCTCCCCACAACCGCAATAATTGGAGTGTTGCAACGCTTTATTATTGCCTGCGTTGTTGTTGTTGTATGCATTTTGTTGTTCTATGCATTTATGTGTTGTATGTATTTCGTTGTATGCATTTCTTTGTTGTATGCATTTTGTTGTTTTATGCATTTCTTTGTTGTATGCATTTTGTTGTTGTAGATATTTTGTTGTGTCCATTTCGTTGCTCTATGCATTTTGTTGGTGTATGCATTTAGTTGTTCTGTGTATTTTGTTGTATGAATTTGGTTCCCGTATTCATGTTGTTGTATTCATTTGGTTGATGTAGATTTTGTTGTATACTCTCTCTCTCTCTCTCTCTTTCTACCTAGAAATCCACAATTTAATTACATATTCCCAGCATGAATTCAGGTGACACCGATTATGTCCTACTAATTTGCTGGAATTTTTCCATGAAATGCTGAGTGAGTATTATAAAAGTAGAGCCATAGACATCCTTTACTAAGATTTTCAAAAAACTTTTGACAAAGTGCCCCATTGCAGGCTAATGTCAAAAGTGAGTCCAATAGGTATCAATTCAGAGGTCACAAATTGGATAGAAAGTTGGCTAACAAGTAGACAACAACGAGTGGTAATCAGTGGTGTTTCATCTGAGTGGACTCCAGTCACTTCTGAAGTTCAACAGGGATCTGTCTTGGTCCACTTCTGTTTATCATATAATATGTCAATGACATCGATATTGGTCTGTTGAGTGTGATCTCCAAGTTTGCAGATAACATAAAGCTTGGAATGAATGTGAATGACCCCAAAGGGGTTGAACAGCTCAGGATGGACCTCAACAGACTCGGTGAATGGTCGGAGATATTATGGCAGATGCCTCTAAACTGGAAAAGTGCAAGATGATGCATATAGGCCAAGCAAACCCCAAGTCAAGCTAATCGCTATTGGCAATGCCTCTGGAAGTGACTGACTTGGAAAAGGATTTGAGTGTTCTGATTAGCAGTGAGCTAAAGTTTTACAAGCAGTGCATTGAAGTAGAGAAGAAAGCTCAGAAATTACTGGGCTATATTAAGAGGGCCCTAAGCCCTGTCAAGGAAATAGTCCTCACACTTTACAACGCTCTAATACCGCCTCTCCTGGAGTATGCTGTTCAATTCTAGTTTCCAGCACTCAGGAAAGATATAGAGCGACTGGATAGAGTACAAGCTAGGGCTACAAAGCTTATTCCATCGATTAGAAGACTGAACTATGAGGACCGGTTGAGATTATTTTTATATCTTTCCGTTGGAGACACGCAGGCTACGAGGTCAGCTCATTGAAGTTTTTTAAATACGTAATGGGTTTGACAGTATGGATTATAGCAAAATGTTTAGGTTCAATATGAATACAACACGCAACTAGTGCTGGAATCGAGAATTGAAAGGATTCAACAATAGTATTTGTGGAAACCTTTTCACATAAATAATCTGTTCTACCTGGAACAAACTTCCCTTAGAAGTTGTAAACAGTTCTTCAGTAGAGCAATTCAAGAAGAGAGTAGATAATGTTTTGCACGCTCTGTAATGGAAGGAGAGAGACTACTTAAAACAGTATCTCCTTCTAATTCGAGTGTCTCCACGGAACGGACCGCAAGGTCTCTACGATACTAATTATTCCTTGTAACTCCTGTTAGCTCTCTCTCTCTCTCTCTCTCTCTCAATTTTATATTCTGGTTATCATTAAACATTTATATTCAGATTACAACAGATTTGTGGAACTCGAATGGGGCACAAACTGTCTCAATAACCAAATGCCTCCCACAGGTCCTTCCTAAGCCCTGTCAACTCGCTCAATGTTAGCCAGAATAGAATGAAGAAACGCGCCCTATTACTGAGAAGGGTTAAGGGGGTAGTGCTTTCTTGTTGGTCTATATATTAATACATTAATATAGTGTTGAGTTTCCTCGCTAGACCTCCATCAAACTTAAAAACACACCCCCTAGACCCCCTTTCAAGATAAATTTGTAAATTTTTCGGTAGAAAAATGTGCCGGCCGAAGACCGGTTCCTCCTATAATTACAGGCTCGCTATCGCTCGCCTGGAAAAAATCGACATCTACATGGCAAGAGAGGTCTTAATACTGACAAAGAAATGAGGCGAAAGGTCTCAAAATCGCCAAACTAACGGAACAAACATCATAAAATCTCAAACCTAATATGCTAAACATGAGGGAGAAGGGGGTGCAGAAAAAGGGACTACCTCCCCCTCAGACGTATACAAAAATTGTGTTAATCTACCTTCAGCTTAGTTTCTGATACGAAAACAGAAGATCCCAGAAAATTGACGATCACAGGCTTCGAGTGATGTCCTCTTAACCCCTTCTGTACCGGCGACGACTTTTTAATGTTTTTTAGAGCTATATTTAGACGATTTTGTGCAGTTTAAGAAGGATATGTGGCACCGGGTAGTAAAATGGATTAAGTGGGATAGTTCGAAGCCTGTTGATTGCTGGAGGCCCCTTATAAGCTGAACAGAATCTTTTAATAGTAGCCAGAATACAGTCAAAAGGACGGAATGGGTACTGAAAGGGTTAAATAATTCAGCACGACGACGTAATTTTCATCCTATGCCGTTTCCACTAGACGATTTTGATTGGCATATAAGTTTCAGGACTCAAAGGGGTAAAAATACGATCTCCATAAACCCTCTGAATACACAGTTCCTTCTTAAGGGAGCCCACCTCGCTTTTTTTTTTTATTTCTCTTCTTTTCTCTATTTTTCTGGCTTGTATCCATTCGGCTCCATTCAGCCTACTGTTTTAAGACGTTTACCCCCATCCAGGTGTCAATATTTTCCCAGCATATATATATTTTTGTTTTTACAGCAAGCTAAATTTGTAAATTTTTCGATAGAAAAATTTCTCCGGCGAAGCCGGATTTCTCGATACAATGCTGGCTCGCTATCGCTCGCCAGGAAGAAATCGACACCTAGATGGGGATAAACGTCTTGAAACATTTGGCTGAATGGGGCCGAATGGATACAAGCCAGAGAAAGAAAGAAAAGTAGAGAAAGAGAAAAAAAGCAGGTGACCCCCTTAAGGTGTCTAGAGCCAGTTTAAATGGCCATTCCCGGGACATAAATCCCGTAACGAAAGCTGCAACACCTCCTAAACTAAATTACCTGGCCCGGGTGGCACTCCAGATATATAGATGTCTGTACCATTGCTCACAGGACATCGTAAACACTCCGGGATTTTAGAATATTATGAAAGAAATACGAGTGGTCTGTTTTCATATAAGCAGAGACAAATATTATGATAGAAATACGAGTGGTTTGTTTTCATATAAGCAGAGACAAATATTATGAAGGAAATACGAGTGGTTTGTTTTCATATAAGCAGAGACAAATATTATGAAGGAAATACGAGTGGTTTGTTTTCATATAAGCAGAGACAAATATTATGAAGGAAATACGAGTGGTTTGTTTTCATATAAGCAGAGACAAATATTATGATAGCAATACGATTGGTTTGTTTTCATATAAGCAGAGACAAATATTATGAAGGAAATACGAGTGGTTTGTTTTCATATAAGCAGAGACAAATATTTTGAAGGAAATACGAGTGGTTTGTTTTCATATAAGTAGAGACAAATATTATGAAGGAAATACGAGTGGTTTGTTTTCATATAAGCAGAGACAAATATTATGATAGAAATACGAGTGTTTGTTTTCATATAAGCAGAGACAAATATTATGAAAGAAATACGAGTGGTTTGTTTTCATATAAGTAGAGACAAATATTATGATAGAAATACGAGTGGTTTGTTTTCATATAAGCAGAGACAAATATTTTGAAAGAAATACGAGTGGTTTGTTTTCATATAAGTAGAGACAAATATTATGATAGAAATACGAGTGGTTTGTTTTCATATAAGTAGAGACAAATATTATGAAAGAAATACGAGTGGTTTGTTTTCATATAAGTAGACAAATATTATGAAAGAAATACGAGTGGTTTGTTTTCATATAAGTAAAGAAAAATATTATGAAAGAATTATGAGTGGTTTGTTTTCATATAAATAATGACAAATAGTATGACAGAATTAAAAAAAAAAAATCAATTAAAAAAAAATAAACAAAAATCTTTAAAAACTCTAAACAATATATACAGGCAAATGGCTTCGCGTATTTCAGCGTAATCTAAACATACCCAACCAGATATCCTAATAGTTTACTGTCAATTGGCTGGCAGCACTATTGTCAACTTAACCCTTTCAAAACCAGTGCCGTCCTTTTGATTTCATTCTGGCTACTATTAGACGATTGTATTCAGTTTAAACAGGGCCTCCAGCAATTAACAGGCTTCGATATATCTCATTTAACCCTTTTTTACTACCGCAGATCCTTCTTAATTAAACTACATTCAAATTTGTATATACAGCTAAAGTTTAATTTTGAAGGAGTCGTTGGTACAGAAGGTGTTAATGTCGTATTGTCAACTGTCACAAGCTTAACGGTTAACCAACCGTTGATATTATTAATTACATACCGGTACGGACGTAAATTACAGGTAATTACAACTAAGACATAAATTGTTCGAT
The DNA here is from genome assembly GCA_032716605.1 of Paralithodes platypus. NCBI lineage: Eukaryota > Metazoa > Arthropoda > Malacostraca > Decapoda > Lithodidae > Paralithodes > Paralithodes platypus. The sequence goes on along the minus strand of CM064492.1, from coordinate 19,114,303 downwards.
GCTAGTGGTACAGTCGGATGTTATAGTCTATAACCCTCCTTTCGTAAATTATTCGTCGACTTCACCTATTTCTAATTTTTGAAATGTTATCACTGGAAACGAATTTATGAATATTGTTGTCTGTACATCAACTGCAAAACTATATAGTCTATTCATTTAAAAGCAATTTGTATTAAAAAATCAATCCAGATAGTTATACTTGCATAAAGACAAACATAGGGGTCCAGGAATTCTCATGAGTGGGCTGGAGACTATGGCATCCAAGTGTACATAAATTTACAACTTGCTCTGAATTTAACAAAACAGTTGTACAGTGCATTAAGGGAGCCCACCTCGCTTTTTGTTTATCTTTCTCTCCCTCTCTCTTTGGCTTGTATCCATTCGGCCCCATTCAGCCTACTGTTTTAAGACGTTTACCCCCATCCAGGTGTCAATATTTTCCTGGCGAGCGGTAGCGAGCCAGCATATATATATATTTGTTTTGGCAGCAAGCTAAATTTGTACATTTTTCGATAGAAAAAATTATCCGGCGGAGCCGGATTTCTCCATACAATGCTGGCTCGCTGTCGCTCGCCAGAAATAAATCGACACCTGGATGGGGATAAACGTCTTAACACAGTTGGTTGAATGGGGCCGAATGGATACAAGCCAGGGAAAGAGAGAAAAGGAGAGAAAGATAAAAACCAAATCGGTCACCCCCCCTAACCACATACCGTACATAATATAAACACCTTTGATAGTATATTTCCTGTGCCCCCATAAAGGAAGGAATGCCATTAGTGCAGCCAATAAAGCAACAAGGAGAGACTTTATGTCGGCCGGTGATCTCTCAACAAACATGATGAGAGATAAAAGCCGGAGAGCGTGTGTGTGTGTGTGTGCGTGTGTGTGTGTGTTTGTGCGTGTGTGTGTGTGGTGCCAAGTGTGAGAGGAGCCTAGACACTTATCTCATACGGTGGTAAGATAGAGAGAGTGTGTGTGTGTGTGTGTGTGTATGTGTGTGTCAGTCTTTCTATATGTCTGTTTATGTGTGTGTGTGTGTGTTTATATATGTGTGTGTGTATCTGTGTGTGTGTCTGTATGTGTGTCTATGTGTGTGTGTGTGTGTCTGTCTATGTTTGTGTGTCAGTCTGTCTGTTTATGTGTGTACCTGCGTGTATGTGTGTGTCAGTCTGTCTATTTATGTGTGTGTGTTTACGTGTGCGTGTGTGTGTGTATGCGCTATATATGTTTGTCTGTCATTTTGTGTGTATACTTGTGTGTGTGTGACTGTTTTTCTGTGTGTGTGTGGGTGTATGTGTATGTGTGTGTGTGTGTTAAAGTGTATATTAAGTGTTTATTTATATTTTGTCCATGAATGTGCTTATAGTCGCCGAAGAAGGGTAATTAAGATATGTTTGTGGCAAGGCTAAATTTAGATCGTAATAAGCTCATTGAATATTGTGTATCTCTGAATACATTACCGTCCACTTGATGTATTCTGTTTATACCTCCAAGATATATAATAACGTAAATAATTTAGTGTAGTAAAAAAATCCATATTTAGTGCTAGTCTATGTGAAAAACAATATAAACAGACCGAAGTGTGGCATGACAAGTATATTTTGAATATTTATAATAATAATAATAATAATAATAATAATAATAATAATAAATATATATATTGGGTCTATTAGGTATCACAAAGCACCAGTTCTTCCACAGCATATACTAGCGTTTCAGGTACGTTACAACACTGGTTTATGCAGAAACTACAAAATGTTGCAATTATTATGTGTTTAATTTTACTCTATGTTTAATAAGGGGACGAAATACAAAGCTGACTGTAACGAGAGCTTGTAGCTTGTATCCATTCGGCCCCATTCAGCCAACTGTTTTAAGACGTTTATCCCCATCCAGGTGTCGATTTCTTCCTGGCGATTGGTAGCGAGCCAACATGTATATATTTTTGTTTTGACAGCAAGCTAAATTTGTAAATTTTTCGATAGAAAAATGTCTCCGGCTAAGCCGGATTTCTCCATACAATGCTGGCTCGCTATCGCCCGCCAGGAAGAAATCGACACCTGGATGGGGATAAACGTCTTAAAACAGTTGGCTGAATGGGGCCGAATGGATACAAGCCAGGGAAAGAGAGAATAGGAGAGAAAGATAAAAAAAAAGCCGGTGACCCCCCTTAAAAACACTCGGCTGAGGATTTAACCTACGCCTGATATACACAAGAAGAGATGGTACACACACACACACACACACAGACACACACACACACACACACACACACACACATATAGCGCGTCTGGCTAACAACCAGAAGGTCCCGAGTTCGAGACCCGGGTGGGGAAGAGACATTTGGGCAAGTCTCCTAACGGTGTAGCCTCTGTTCACCTACCAGTATAAATAGGCACCTGGAATAAGTGGACGAAGTTGTGATGTCTCATCTGGGGTTGGTGATCGGTTACAAGGTGAGATGGGTTTCGTACTGGTCAACCTAAGCTATTGGTCAACCTAAGCCTTCGGGTGAGACTGGTACCGTAGTGAGAAGGGTACCGTAGTGAGAAGGGTACCGTTCTGATTAACCCTAAGCCTTCGTTTCCAGATGTTGCCAATTGGCTAAAATACAGACTACACACACATCCACAGCCATTCCAACGATACATAAACACTTAACATGCATTTCACGCAATACATTCCCAGTTAAGGAGGCGCGATAATAATAAGCTTAGCTCGCATTGCGGGGATTCCCCTTGACCAACAAGTGAGTGAATTACACACACACACACACACACACACACACACACACACACACACACACACACACACACACATACACACACACACACACACTTATCGTTACACAAGGAAACACATATAATCCATAAATTGTTCTGTGTAGACTAGACTGTTCGTGTGTCAAACCTAAATTAAACTATCTCTATATAGTACCTAACCTAACCTAACTTGCTTAACCCTACCTACCTAACCTAAAACACGAAGTTTCTAAATACTTCAACTATGTATACATTGAAACTTGCTACACATGCACATACGCTCACACACACACGTACACACAAACCACTAATAGCTCCACCCCACGCTCATGTTCTCTCTCTCTCTCTCTCTCTCTCTCTCTCTCTCTCTCTCGCTCTCGCTCTCGCTCTCTCTCTCTCACACACACACACACCAGCATCGATAGTTAATTATCTAATGCAAAACAACTATAAATAATATATCTTAGATAACACAGCTGGATTTATGAAATTTTGGAAAGACCTGTAATTTATACTAATCCAATGTGTTTGTAATGTGGCCAATTATACAAAGGAATACAAAGGAAGGCAAGCAACAACAGACCTACTGGTCCTTACTAGGCTGCTTGAAAAAAAATGCCACAGCCATCAACTGAAGGGCTTCAGCTCCAGAAAGCCTGTGGTCAGAAAACTAAGTTATACCAGGAAAACTACAGTACACATAAAACTGTTCCATTAGTTCATATTCAATAGTTTGTTTGCAAGAGTTTATATTCAAGAGTATCTTTAATAGTTAACATTCGATAGTTTAAGCACGTAAACTGATTATTAAACATTTAGGCGTTCACTGTCAATTACATATAAACACAGCCTATTTAAGAAGTCAAGGTGCCAACGTAATGAACCCAGAGTAAGAGGTCGTGGAGAGCTTGGTTTAGAGCGGCCGTTGTGGGTGCAGACCGATATAGCTTCTTTGTTTACATCACCAGTCCACATATCAAACATTACCTTCCCTCCCTTGCTAACACCTCTTCTCTCCCTCTCTTATATGTCTACCTTCTCTCCGTCATGCGTACCCTTTCTCTCCCTTATATCTGCCTACCTTCCTCATACCTACCTCTCCCTCCTTCACACCTACCCTCTCCCTTCCTCATATTTGCCTCCCTCCCACCCTCATACACTCCTCCCTTCCTTCCTCCTACCTACCCTCTCTTTCCCTCATACCTGCCCTCCTTCCCTCAGACTTATCCTCTCCCTTCCTCATATGCCTCCCTCCCTCACACCTACCTTCTCCCTCCCTATTATATATATTCCTCCCTACCTTCCTCCCTCGTATCTGCTTCCCTATCTTCCCCACACCTATCATCTCCTTCCCTCGTATCTACCTTCTTACCCTACCTTCATCCCTCATTCATATCCACCTCCCTCACACCAACTCACTCCCTCTCTCATACCCACCTCCCAACCTTCCTCCCTCACACCAACTCACTCCCTCCCTCCTATATATCTCCCTACCTCCCTTCCTCATACCTACCCTCCCCCTCTTTCTCCCCTATATCCACCCCCTCTCTGCCATGATTCGCCCCTCCCCCCCCCACACCTAACCTAACCTAACCTAAGTACACCTAAGTAACCTAAAACCGAGTCAACAATGTTCAGAAGTTGTTAAGAAGGCAAACAAAATAATTGGCTTTATAGGCAGGTCATTTGAGCATAAATCCAAAGAAGTTATCCTAACCCTTTACAATTCCTTAGTCCGCCCTCTTCTGGAATACTGCGTTCAATCCTGGTGCCCTTATTACCAAAAAGATATAAACAAGCTAGAACGAGTTCAACGTAGAGTTACCAAAATGATACCTAGCCTAAAGAACAAACCATACGAAGAGCGTCTTAGAGAATTAAATCTATTTCCTTTAACCCAGCGCAGATTAAGAGGTGACTTAATTCAAGTGTTCAAAATCATCAAAGGCATCGACAATATGAACTGTAGTAAGTACTTCACTATCGACCAAGCTAATTACACGCGGGGAAACGGTTGCAAAATTATTGGTAAATCTTTTAACTCACACGAATCTAAGAATTTCTTCTTCAATCGAGTTGTCAACTTGTGGAATGGGCTTCCCCGAAACGTTATAGACTGCATCACCGTTGATTCATTTAAACTCCGCCTAGACAAATATCTCGCATCAAACCCGCGACTGACTGCGTTTGTAAATGAATAACTTTATTTTATCCCCCCCTCAGTTACTAACTCATCTGTCCCCTACTAACTTCCTAATCCTGCCACGGACATTAGTTCCAGGGCAGTAATTCGCTTTCCAATGTTCCCTTACCCACTCTAAACCACTGTTTGGACACTTGATCCTCCGTGTTTTGGAGGACAAGCAACCTAGAAGGGTCACTAGATCTGTTGTTGCTTGATTTCCTTTGTACTCCTTTGTACACTCTTTATTCTTCCTCCCTACCTCCCTTCCTAACATTCACCTTCCTCACACCTTATCCGTTCAGGGGGAATTTCCATGGGCACATTTTACTGCACGAATATAGCTTATGAGAATGGCTTGCTGTATCAAGAACTTATATATATATTATATATACGTATATATATATATATATATATATATATATATATATATATACCGGTATATATATATATATATATATATATATATATATATATAATTATATATATATATATACTGTATATATATATATATATATATATATATATATATATATATATATATATATATATATATATATATAATTTTATACCGTATATATATTTTTGTATTTTTTATTTTTAAGTTTAGCTTAGTTTAGGGTGTACACAAAAATAAATCACTTAAAATTGGCATAAAGAATCAAAACCCTCAACACTAATTAAACAAAATACGTCATACCAAGCCTCCAATCATCGGCTGGCTCAGTGTTAAAAGCCTGCAATACGAACTAGAAGGGCTGGTATTTGAACAGCTGACGCAAAAAGAATTCCAATTACCTCGTTGACTTACCCTTTCAGTTTTTCACTTACCATTTTGCAGTTGTTGGCTTTTCCCCGACTCGTATTACTCCATCTCGTGTGTGTGGGTGTCGGTATGTGGGTGTGAGTATGGATGTGTGTGTGTGTGTGTGTGTGTGTGTGTGTATGTGTGTGTGTGTTATTCACTTGCTTGTTCGTCAAGGGGAATCCACGCAATGCAAGCTAAGCTCATTATTATCGCGCCTCCTTAACTGGGAATGTATTGCGTGAAATGCATGTTAAGTGTTTATGTATCGTTGGAATGGCTGTGGATGTGTGTGTAGTCTGTATGTTAGCCAATTGGCGACATCTGGAAACGAAGGCTTAGGGTTAATCTGTACGGTACCATTCTCACTACGGTACCAGTCTCACCCGAAGGTTTAGGTTGACCAGTAGCTTAGGTTGACCAGTACGATACTCATCTCACCTTGTAACCGATGTGTGTGTGTGTGTGTGTGTGTGTGTGTGTGTGTGTGTGTGTGTGTGTGTGTGTGGATGGGGGGAGGGGGTTTGTGTATGTATTTTAAGGTTGTGTGCATGTTTGTGTGTGTATTATTATTTCTTGTGTGTGTGTGTGTGTGTGTCGATATGTGTGTGTGTGTGTATGTCGGTATTTGAGTGCTTGTGTGTGTGTGTGTGTGTGTGAATTTGTATGTATATAGTTTCTGTGTGCTTATTTTTGTGTGTATGTGTGTTGTTCTTTGTTTGCATGAGTGTGTGTATTTGAGTGCATTGTTCAACCATTTTGATTGTGTATACTTATGTATAGTACCGTACTAAATGTGTTAAACTATTCGATTCTAATACCACTTCTGCTTCAGTGAATAATATTGGCATTCGTTGTATAATGCGTATTAACGTAGTCGCGTATTACCTTAAGAGGGAGGTAGTTGCTTTTTCTGTACGCCCTTCTTCCTCATATTCAGCCCCATTATCTGAGATTTTAAAACGTTAGCCCCATTAGTTTGGCGATTTTAAGACATATCGCCCCATTTCTTTGTCATTTAGGTGTCAACTTTTTTCCTGGCAAGCGTTAGCGATCCTTTAATTTAGTAGGAACCGGCCTTCGGTCGGGACATTTTTCTTTCGATTTTTTTTTTTTTTTTTTTTTTTTTTTTTTTTTTTTTTAATGCTTGATGGAGGTCTAAAGAGGAACTAAGAAAATAATATAAAGATAAATAGATAAGAATATTAATACGCCCATCCCCCTTAACTACTTTCAACCTCCATCAAACTTAAAAAAGTAGAAACGGGATCCCCCTTCAAGATATATTTGTACATATCCGGCTGAAGGCCGGTTCCTCCTAGATTACAGGCTCGCTATTGCTCGCCAGGAAAAACTCGACACCTAAATGACACGAAAAGTCTAAATATTGACAAAGAAAAGGGGGCGAAAGGTCATAAAATCGCCAAGCTAATGGGCTGAACGTCTTAGAATCTGAAAACAAAAAGGGCTAAACATAAGGGAGAAAGGGGACCAAAAAAAAAAAAAATTACCTATCTCCCCTTAAGAAAGACTTACGTTATTCAGAGGGTTTATTGAGATCGCATTTACCCCTTTGGAACCTTGTGGTATATTATAAGCTAGTTTATGGAGATCGCATTTACCCCTTTGAATCCTTGTGGTAAATTATAAGCTAGTTTATGGAGATCGCATTTACCCCTTTGAAACCTTAACCCTTTCTGTACCAGCGACGTCTGCTACACTTCATTCTAGCTATATTTAGATGATTGTATGCAGCTTGGAAAAGATCTGTGGTAGCTTAAAGGATTGATTAATACAGTTCAAAGCTTTGTAATTGCTAGAGATCCTTCCTAAAGTGAATACATTCGATTAGTAGTAGCCAGAACATAATAAGAGCGATGACGCCGGTACATATGGGGTTAAAGTAGATTATAAGCTAAAGAAAATCGTCTAATGGTAACCAGGAGATGATGAAAATTGTTTCATACTGGTGAAGGAATTAACCCCATCTCTACCGGCACCGTATTTTTCATTTGATTACAGCTACATTTAGACAAGTTTATGAAGCATTAGAAGGATGTGTTGTAGCTAAAAGGATTAATTGGGATAGTTTGTAGCCTTTTAATGGATAGACGTCCTTCCTAAGCTGAGTATAATGGTCTAAATGTAGCTGAAATCAAAATATATAGTACGTCGCCGGTATAGAAGGGGTTAATCATTAGATCTGACACATGCGTATTACAGTAATATAGGAGACGTATTCATAATTGTATTCATAATTTTTAGTTGACAGGATTTGAGTTTTTGGCTCATATTGTCCCGCTTCCTAGACATTATTATCAATGGCAATTACCCATCTCCTTGCTCAAGGAAGATGGTGACCGCCGGCTATGTCTCAGAAACCCTTCATCAACCTGAGCGAAATTTTATCCTGGGTCTGCTAGGTAGCAGGTGGGAACGGTACCACTGAGCTAGCCGCGTGGCAATGTGTGTGTGTGTGTGTGTGTGTGTGTGTGTGTGTGTGTGTGTGTGTGTGTGTGTGTGTGTGTTATGTTTTCGGACTTTTTAATCTATTTTGCTTTAATTGAACAAACATTTTCCCTTTCCCACATGACTCGAAAACAACAGATGGGAGCGTTGAAGGAAAACATAGTTATACTCGCAATTTCAAAAGGATTGGTTAAGCCTTCCAATAACATGACGTCTTATTATAGTGTATTTTTGTTTTTGCACTTTAGGAAGAACCTCTAGTAATTTCAGCGGTAAGATATAACATATTAATGTTTGTCTCTCTAAAATTTCTTTGCAACTTAATAACATCGTCTAATAATTGCCAGAATAGCACGAACGAATGGTGGCTGGTCGACTGAACGAGTTAAATTGGCTATAGTATTGATGAAAATGGGGCCTTTCTTGGAAAGATCATATTACCACTCTTGCTACAACAGCTTTCCAGAAGTTAGGTGTGCTCAACAGTCTCTCTGGGTTCTTCACCCCCGCACAGCTTCTTGCTCTGTATAGGAGCACAGTGCGGCCATGAATCGAGTATTGTTCACATGTGTGGGGAGGTTCTACCCATACCACACTTCTCGAAAGAGAAGAGTCAAAAGCAATGCGTCTCATCAACTCCCCTCCTCTCACTAATTCCCTACAATCTCTCTCTACACGCCGCAATGTTGTACCTTTCTCACTGTTCTACCGTTATTACAATAATCAATGTTCTTCAGAGCTCTCTCAGTGTGTACCCCCTCCCTTACGGAGAGTGGGGGCACCCGCCTTTCAACACACATTGACATAAAGTCAATTTTTGTGATGTTGTGACAGGCAGCAGATTATTGGTCTGCTGTTATTGGCTGATTTGCTCAACCAATCCTGTGACACATTCATGGTCATTTTATCAACTCTGCGAAGCAGAGTGGTATCGCACACACAGGTCCCGCCCGTATACTGTGCACCACAATTCAGCTTGTCCGTCGTCGTCGTCATCCGTCGTAGTCGTCCGTCGTCCGTCCGGAAACTCCTCCTAGACCGTTCGATGGATTTTCACAAAATTTCACAGGTAGATTCATTTGGTCAATGCGAAGGTCAGTCAAAAAGAAATTTTCAATTTAACTTAAAGGTTAAGGTCAAAGGTCAAGGTTAAAAATAAGGTCAATATTTCATGTGTCTTAGTTTTTACTCAAATTTCTTCATTTTCACTATACAAGTTACTAGTAACCTCGATATCCTATTGACCAAATTTTAGATAAATATTCTGAAGGGTAAGGTCAAAGGTCATGGTCAAATGTCAAAATATTTGTTACTAGTATTTCTTATATTAACTGTTAGATTCTCACTAAACTTACCATGTATATTCGGAATACTTAGGGCAAGGTCATACAAGAAACTAAACAATTCCATATGAAAGGTCAAGTTCACAGGTCAAGGTCAAATAAAAGGTCAATATGCTAATTTCATTACTTTGCATGCAAACTTCACAAAATTTGGCAATATAGTTGCACTTTAAATGAAAAGGAAAATACTAAATTTTGAGACATCATGAAGGTCAAGGTCAAGGTCAAAGGTCAAGGTCAACTACTCTATAAATACATATGAAACTAACTGATGGGTTTTAATGTAATTAGTCATGCTTATTTGATTTTCCTGGGTAATGTCAATGAAAACAAATGTTTAATCTTATATAAAGGTCAAGGTCACAGGTCATGGTGAAAGGTCAACTTATACTATTTATTTTAGTTTTTATTCAAATGTCTTCAATTTCAGTTTACAAGTTACTGGTAACATTGATATCGTATTTCACAAATTTTAGATAAATATTCTAAAGGTAAGGTCAAAGTTCAAGGTCAAAGGTCAAACTAGTATTTCTCATACTAACTGTTAGATTATCACTAGGCTTACTATATATATTCGGAATACCTAGGCCAAGGTCATACAATAAACTATTTTATTCCATATGAAAGGTCAAGGTAACAGGTCAAGGTCAAATAAAAGGTCAATATGCTATTTTCTTTACTTTTCATGCAAAGTTCACAACATTTGGTGAGATAGCTGCACTTAAAGTGAAAAGAAATTAATAAATGTTGAGACATATAAAGGTCAAGATAAAGGTCAAAGGTCAAGGTCAACTATTCTATTAATATATATGAAACTAACTGATATGTTTTAATGAAATTAGGCATGCATATTTGATGTTCATGGGCAATGTCAATGCAAACAAAAATGTACTTTTACATAAAGGTCACAGGTCAAGGTCAAAGGTCAACTTTTATTATTTAAAAAAAATTTTTTTTTAGAAAACTGGCTGTGTTATGGTTTATTACTTAAATATTGCCTAATATATATCAAATTTCACATAAATATTGTAATAGTTAAGATCAGAGGTCAAGGTCAAGATAAGAGTATTTGTAATTTTCCCTAAACTCCTCCTTGACGGTTTAATGTATTGTCATAAAATTATACAGGCATATTCAGTTGGTCAATGCGACTACCATCCAAATGTATGTATTTTACTTTCAGTCAAAGGTCAAAGGTAAAGGTCAAAGTATCACAGGTCATGGTGAAAGGTAAACTTATACTATTTATTTTTAGTTTGTATTCAAATGTCTTTATTTTCAGTTTACAAGTTACTGGTAACATTGATATCGTAATTCACAAATTTTAGATAAATATTCTAAAGGTAAGGTCAAAGTTCAAGGTCAAAGGTCAAAATAGTATTTTTACTAGTATTTCTCATACTAGCTGTTAGATTCTCACTAGGCTTACCATATATATTCGGAATACCTAGGCCAAGGTCATACAATATACTATTCTATTCCATATGACAGGTCAAGGTCACAGGTCAAGGTCAAATAAAAGGTCAATATGCTATTTTTTTTACTTTTCATGCAAACTTAACATTTGGTGAGATAGCTGCACTTTAAGTGAAAAGGAAATTAATAAATGTTGAGACAAAGGTCAAGATAAAGGTCAAAGGTCAAATATTCTATTATATTATATATATATATATATATATATATATATATATATATATATATATACTGTGTATACTGTATATAAATCTATTTTACCTAAGAGATTCAATACTACTTGCAGAATTATAGGTCGCAGAGTTGCGTATGCATTTTTTTCTTTCTTTTTGGGGTACCTAATGCGAAAACTGCACACCTACATTATTTGTATCTAAGCTTTATAAATCTGTGTTCAGTTTATGATATGTACTGTACGTACATATAGTGCTACAGGGTTCGGATATCAAACACTAGCAACACATAATCGGTAAAATATATTGTAATTTAAGGGGGCTCACCTCGCGTTTTTCTCTTTCTCTCCCTCTCTCTTTGGCTTGTATCTATTCGGCCCCATTCAGCCTACTGTTTTAAGACGTTTACCCCCATCCAGGTGTGTTATACGATCCTTTCACTCATATTTAGACAACTCATAACTCAATTCATACTTGTGACACAACTTTTGTATATGCCTGTACAAGGAGCTGTTAGCTGTGGTCCAGAGGCAAGACCACAGGTGTCCTTATCAATAGCTAAGGTAAACATGCTGAATAATCATTTCATTCCTATATTAACGACTTGCTAACCTAAACACCAGGAGACCCCTGGACTGGTGTTATGCACGATTATTCACTCGTCATGTATTATTATTCACTCGTCATTCAGGATTATTCATGCTTTCATCATTGGTTATGTATTCTCGGAAGGCGAGGTGCGGTTGAACCTAGGCATGAAGGCGATCACACGAGAAAGAACTCGAGAGACACGAGTCGAGGGCGGAGGTCCATTCACCACGCTCTCACACACCCCTTTCACCATTCTCACCACTTCATCATTTCACATCTGATTTGATTCCTGACTGTGTGTCTGCATACTTATACAACAAATAAAGGAAAGGCTGATCGCATGGGTTGATTGATTCCAGACTCCTAATATGTCTATAAACTATTAGTGGTGGCAGTTTTCTACAAACATTATTCATCACAGAGAGGCCTACTGAAGATCCACCTCAACACGGTATCATCGGAGTAAAGAACCTCACAGGTGTCAATATTTTCCTGGCGAGCGGTAGCGAGCCAGCATATATATTTTTTGTTTTGACAGCAAGCTAAATTTGTAAATTTTTCGATAGAAATATGTCTCCAGTGAAGCCGGGTTTCTCCATACAATGCTGGCTCGCTATCGCTCGCCAGGAAGAAATCAACACCTGGATGGTGATAAACGTCTTAAAATAGTTGGCTGAATGGGGCCGAATGGATACAAGCCAGAGAAAGACAAAAAAGGAGAGACAGATAAAACAAAGCAGGTGACCCCCCTTAAGGCTATAAAGGATTAATACAAAATAAAGAACATCATTTTTTTTTTTTTTTTTTTTTTTTTTTTTTAGTAAATTGAATCCCTTATGCATCTGATTTATCGATTGTTTATGGAAAAATATGATTGTGTATGGACAAATATGATGTTGCTCTGTCTCTGCGTCATATTATTGTCAAGTTTTTATAATTAGCAACCTATTTCCCTACAAAAAACTTGGTAATAGCCGAGTAATCAGGATGGCGAGATAGCAATTTACCATCAGCTGGAAAACAAAAAAAACAGACTATAGTATTCTTCGCTTGGAAACCTAACCACCAAAACTAGATTTTTTTTTTCTTTTTTCTTTTTTTTTTTTTTCTTTTTTTTTACCGAGTTTGGCACCATCATCATTTCATCGCAGACAAACACCACATACCCTGTTCCAAATCAGTAGACGACCAAAACTCTTGAACAATGATCTCTATTACTTAAATAGGGCTAGGGCAATTTGGCTGCAAATGTCTACACCCATACACTGGTTGACTATTCCCAAATGGTAGAACTATTAGCTCGATTACTACAGCCTGTTGTGAGTTATAGAAGTGTTTCAGTTATCTCAAGGGGGATTTTTTTTTTTTTTTTTGGGGGGGGGGCGGTCGATTATTTCATATATTTAATATTTAAATTTCCTCCCTAGACTTCCTCCCTCAAACTTTAAAAAACATCCATTAGATCCCCTTTCTAGATTAATTTGTAAATTTTTCGGTAGATTTTTTTTCGGCCAAAGGCCGGTTCTTCCAAAATTACTGGTTCACTATCGTTCGCCAGGATTTATTTTTTTACACTTAAATAGCACGAAAGATCCTAATATTGACCAAAAGAATATGGGACGAGAAGTCTTAAAATCGACAAACTAATGAGGCAAACATCTTAAAATCTGAAAGCTAATTGGACTAAACATGAGGGAGAAGGGGGTCAAAAAAGTGATCCGTCTCCCCTTAATACAACTTCTCCACGACCACACAAAAACAATGGTTACATCTTTTATCTAAGAACTCCCATGAATCTATACTGTATATTACGGTTATACCCTGTTCCAAATAAGTAGGCCATAACTCTTGAAGAGCTTTGACCTACTTATTTAGAACAGGGTATAACCATAATATATTAGATTATAATATAATAGATTCATGGGAGTTCTCAGACAAAAAATTGGTAAGCATTGTGGTGTGGTCGTGGAGAGGTTTCACTAAGACATCTGGAAAATCAATACAGTGCAGATCGAATGGGTATGAAAAATGTGCAAACTAGCATGGTAGAAAGGGAGTGCACCTGATGACTGGAAGACAGGCATAATAGTCCCCCTATATAAGGGTAAAGGGGAAAGAGGAGTGTGTGGTAACCACAGAGGAATATGTCTTCTAAGCGTAGTAGGGAAGGTGTACAGTAGGGTAGTGATTGAGAGAGTGAGAGCGAGAACGGAGAAATGGATAGGTGACGAGCAGGGCGGTTTTAGGAAGGGAAGAGAATGTGTAGATCAGATTTTTACCCTGAATTGTGTTGTGGAGAAATATCTGGAGAAACAACAAAAGGTGTAAGTTGCCTTTATGGATTTGGAGAAGGCCTATGACAGAGTGGATAGAGAAGGTATGTGGAAAGTACTTAGAATATACAGAGTAAATGGCAAGTTGCTGAAAGCAGGGAAGAGCATGTATGAGGGTGCAAAGGCGGCAGTACGTGTGGAGAATGAGCAGAGCGAGTTCTTTGACCTGAATGTTGGGTTGAAACGGGTGTGTGATGTCCCCATGGTTGTTTACTGTATATATGGATGGAGTCATGAAAGAAATACAAGGAAGAGCAGTGGATGTTGGTGTGTCGCTGATAAGGGAGGGAAATGAGTGGAAGCTACCTGTACTGCCGTTTGCTGATGATACAGTTCTGATGAGCGATAATGAATGGGAGTTGCAGGGTCTGGTAAATGTGTTTGGAACAGTGTGCGAAAAACGGAATCTGAAGGTATATGCGGGGAAGAGCAAGGTTACGGTCTTCGAAAGGGGTGAAGCCACAGAGTGTGAGGTGAAGTTGAATGGTCAGGCTATGGAGATTGTCGGCTTATTTAAGTATCTGGGCAGTGTGTTGAGTAAAGATAGGACTATGGATGAAGAATTGTGGGATAGGGTGCAACAGGGGAAGAGGGTTGTAGGAATGTTGAAAGCAGTAACAAGAAATAGGGTGGTCAGTATGGAAGTGAAGAAGTCCTTGCATGACAGTGTGGTAATCCCGACACTAACTTACGGAAGCAAAGCTCGGACGTTCGGGAAGAGACTCAGACCAAGAGTGAGAGTGGTGGAAATGAGTTACTTGAGAAGTGCGTGCGGAGTTACATTGAGGGATAGACAGACGAATGAGGAAGTAAGAAGGAGGTGTGGTGTGGAGGTAGATGTGCTGAAAAGTGTGAAAAGGAACAATTTGAGATGGTTCGGCCATATGCAACGTATGTAAAGCGAGAGAATGACTAAGAGGGTGTACGAGAGCGAGGTGGAAGGACAGAGAGGGAGAGGTGCACCGAAGGAGAGGTGGAAGGATGGAGTGAGGAAGTATATGGTTGGGAGGAGGAGTGTCGACTGACTGGGGACAGAGGTGCATGGGGGCGGTTCGTTCCTGGCCACCCCTTCGGGGATCACGGCGTCAGGCAATAGATAGATAGAATTAGCAACATCCCTATTGAATTCTCACCCTCACATATTATGCGAAATTATATTTAATCATTTGTATTGTTTGATATAATTATACAGTATGTTGATAGTAAATATTAATTTGAATGTACTTTAATTGTACCACCTTTGCGCAGTTTCCCAGTGGTACGAATTCTTTTAACGCCCACATTGTAGAGTGTCTGATTTTCAAAATAGTGTTAGGCGTTTTAACACAAACCATTTATCTCTGTAATTAATTTTCAAGAGTTACATGCACCAACATTAAATCCACAACAATTCAACTCAAATTACTAATTCTTTATCGTGAATGGAGGTCGCCATTAAGTGCATGACATCTGCATTCATTGAATAATTTGTCAATACCTTTTAATGTAAAAATTAAATAATTGTCAATTGTCAGGTCGCAGAACTTAACCCCTTCAGTAGCAGTGACGTCCTTTTCATAATATTCTGGCAACTATTAGGTGATTGTATTCCGTTTAATAAGGGCCTCCAGCAATTCACAGGCTTTGAACTAGCTCACTTAACTCTATTTGCTACGACAGATCCTTTTTAAACTACACAGAATCGTCTAATCACACTAAGAATAATATTAGAAAGACGACGCCGGAACGGTAAGGGTTAATCGGTACCCAAATGTATTCAAACTGGATGCAAATTAGTCATGAATACAGACACTCGACAGCGGACAATTGACCACTTGCGAGTTTCGTTCTATAAGGAAGTTGGAGCTGAAGACAACGATATTAACAGAATTTACAGCTAAAATACGGTCGTAGTACATTTATTAATACATAAAACCCAATTCAACCTACTTTTTTTCCATTAGAAGCCTACATTAGTATTGCATTTCTGTTTCGGTGTGCACGGCTCCGACTTCCTTATAGCCGGAAACTAGCAAGTGGACAATTGTACCGTTCCTGCTAACTTTGGATGGTGCTCGAGTACGCTTGTGTTGTAATGGGGGAGGTAGTCGCTTTGTGTGGACCCCCTTCTCTCTCACGTTTAGCCCCATTAGTTTTGAGATTTGTAGACGTTTGTTCCATTAGTTTTGCGATTTTGAGACCTTTACCCCATTGTGTTTATGAATATTAAGACCTTTCGTGCCATTTAGGTGTCTTATTTGTTCCTGGCGAGCGATAGCGAGCCTGTAATTTTGATAGGGATCGTCCTTCGGTCGGGACATTTTTCTACCGAAAAATGTAAACAATTATCTTGAAAGAGGGTCTATTTTTTTTTTTTTTTTAAGATTGATGGAAGTCTAGCGAGGGAACCTAAAACTATACTAATAAAAAAGAAATAGCCGGAACATACAAGCACTACCCCCTTAAGCATCTGTCATGATATCACCAGGACTGCGAGTTCGGCCATTATTCACAGCAGACCACCACTAGTATATTTAATGAAGCCTTGGTGAGCTGGTTGTACAGTTGCCTTCATGTACACCTGTTGCAATGCTACCTCTTATCATACATACACACTTACATACATACATACTATACATACATACTATACATACATACGTACATACATACATACATACATACATACATATTATACATACATACATACTGTACATACATACACATACATACATACATACATACATACATACATACATACATACATACATGCATACTGTACATACATACATACATACATACATACATACATACATACATACTGTACATACATACATACATACATACATAATTACATACATGCATACATATTTATATACATACATACTGTACATACATACATACATATTTATATACATGCATGCATACATACATACATACATACATTCATACATACATACGTACACTTTAATGGGTGTGTTTTCGCTGTACCACCTTCTCCTTCACGTTTAGCCCCATTAGTTTTAAGATGTTATGACGTTCGCCTCATTAGTTTGTCGGTTTTATGATTTTCCGCCCCATAGCCTTGTCAAATTTAAGATCTATCGTGCCATTTAGGTATAATTTTTTTCCTGGCGAGTGATAGCTAAGCCTGCAATTTAGGAGCAATCTGCCTTTGGCCGGGGCATTTGTCTACCGAAAAATGCACAAATTTATATCGAAAGGGGTTCATGGCGGTAGTTTATTAAGCTTGATGGAGGTCTAGGGAGGAAACATAAACAAAAAATAATAAGATAAATATATACTAATAATAAGAAGAAGAAGACTGCGAGATCCATAAGAGGTGCTGGTTCAATTTTAATTATTTATACACAATTAATTAGAAACAATAAATACATAAAACAAATATAAATACATTTGTTTTATATATTTATTTTTATAATTAATTATGTATAAATATATATATTTTTTTTTTTGGGGTGGGAGGAAGATGTTGGTCCTATACTGTTTTGCCTTAATAGTATGACGATCATAGGATGTTTTGCCCTATTCAGTAGATTTTCACCTGGCGAACGAAAGCCAGCCTGTTTTTTTAGGATAAAATGGCATTCGGCCAATTTGGGTTGACTGCCGAAAAAAATACAAATTTTGCTTGAAGTAGGGGGAGGGGTCTGACGGGATTTATATATTTATGTATTTCTTAGTGGTGGTTGATGGGATGGGATTCCAAATGAAGCCACAGCTTTTGTAGCTTATCGGTGGTCTAGTGATTAAGGTGCTGGAGTGCTGCAATACTGGCCTGGGTTCGAACCCTGGCTGGGTCATGTCACAAAGATATTAAATTATTATTTTGTGTTTTCCATTGTAGTTTGTTTTTAGCTTGAAGGAGGGGTGGAGGTAAACTATAAAAATGTAATGCTCGAAAACGGCAAAACCATGAAAATCCGTGGACAGTAATGTTTAAAACTCGTCGTCCTGCTCTCCCTGTACCTGACGACTGCGAGGCCCTGTTGTCCTCGCCAGTTAGTCCTCTTGTGATTTAGTTAAGGCCGCTTCAAAGGCTTTAGTAGCTTTATGTTTAGGGTTGCCAGGGTGAGAGAGAGAGAGTGCACTTTTGTATTATCTTTTATTTTTATTTGACCCAGTTTCCGCATTATTATCCACGGCGTGTAGTAGAGCTATTATTAGGTGTGGGTCTATATTGATATATTTGTGGTAATTAAAATATTCCTTGGCGAATTTTATAAGTGCCTGTACAGCACTATGTACACACTCATTTCCTCTTACTAGTTCAATGCAATTTCTTTCTACACGCCGCAATGTTGCATCTATTTCACTCTTCTATCACTACTACAGCAATCAGTGTCCTTCAGAACTCTTTCAGTGCATACCCCCTCCATTGCGGCGAGTGCGAGGCACCCGCCTTTCAACACAGTCTAGCTCTTCCACCCAAAAAATTGCAAAATTTCTCAGTCTTTCTTGTACTCGACCAGTGAACTCTGGAACTCTCTCTTTCAATCAATCTTTCCTTCATCCTATGACCTAAACTGCTTTAAACTTCGTGTGTCTAGTCTAGACATTTTGACCCCAACGTCCCTTGAAATTGGTTCTCTCACTCTTTTGGCTTTGGGGGAGTCACTCGTGCAGGCAACCTGCCTTAGAAAAAAAAATATATATATACAGTATATATATATATATATATATATATATATATATATACAGTATATATATATATATATATTTTTTTTTTTTTTTTTTTTTTTGTATGGAGAAATCCGGCTTCGCCGGAGAAATGTTTCTATCGAAAAAAAAGTACAAATTTAGCCTGCTGTCAAAATTGTTTTTAAAAATATGCTGGCTCGCTACCGCTCGCCAGTAAATAATCGACACCTGGATGGGGATAAACGTCTTAAAACAGTAGGCTGAATGGGGCAAAATCGATTCAACCCAGAGAGAGAGAGAGAGAAATAAACGAGGTGAGCCCCCTTAACTCGATAATAACGGACCAATCCGTTCTCAAAATAATGCATCAATGTTTCGTAAGTCTTCGACCAACTATTGCATTAAATATTTGGCCGTCACTGTACGTATATCTATAAGTTTAAATGAGCAAAACACGAATAGTTTATATAAAAAAAATTATGTGGCTACATTTTTCTTCGGTCGAACAGATGAAGTATAATTTTTCAGTCATTAATGTTCGGTAAAAGTCCTAAAAAATACATTGGGTACAAAACTAATATATACTTTGTATTGCATTATTCATTAGAGTATCGTTACGAATGCATTAATATATATATATAGTAAATACTTAATATAATTCCTAATCTTAATTATAATCCCACGGGATATTCATTTTCGTAATTACTCAGGTAGATGATATCTTGTTTAAGGGGGGTCACCGGCTTTTTGTTACCTTTCTCTCCTTTTCTCTCTTTCCCTGGCTTGTATCCATTCGGCCCCATTCAGCCAACTGTTTAAAGATGTTTATCCCCATCCAGGTGTCGATTTCTTCCTGGCGAGCGATAGCGAGCCAGCATTGTAAGGAGAAATCCGGCTTCGCCGGAGAAATTTTTCTATCGAAAAATGTACAAATTTAGCTTGCTGTCAAAGAAAAAAAATATATATATATACTGTATATGCTGGCTCGTTACCGCTCGCCAGGAAAATATTGACACCTGGATGGGGGTAAACATCTTAAAACAGTAGGCTGAATGGGGCCGAATGGATACAAGCCAAAGAGAGAGGGAGAGAAAGAGAAAAAAAGCGAGGTGGGCTCCCTTAATGCATGATAATCACACTGGCGGGATCATCAAAGAGGAGATAAACGCACACTATACTCTAGTTCTGTTGAGCTGACGATAAATTGAATCCCTTAGCAGCGAATTTCTCGATATTTAAGGGGAAAACCTGAAACTAATATGTCTCTGCATCATATCAAGACCAAGTGTATATATAATTAGTACCACATTTCAGTACGCAATCTTCAACATACCTGAGAAATCTTAACCCCTTCTGTATCGGACACATCTTTTCACAGTTTTATTGTAGCTATATTAAGACGATTTGAACAGTTTAAAAAGAATCTGTGGAAGTAAAAAGGGTTAAGGGGGTGACCTGTTTTTGTTCTGTCCTTTTCTATCTTTCTCTGGCTTGTATCCATTTGGCCCCATTCAGCCTACTGTTTTAAGACGCTTATCCCCATCCAGGTGTCAATATTTTACTGGTGAGCGGTAGCGAGCCAGCATATTTTTTATTTTTGTTTGACAGCAGGCTAAATTTGTACATTTTTCGATAGAAAAATGTCTCCGGCGGAGCCGGATTTCTTCATATAATGCTGGCTCGCTATCGCTCGCCAGGAAGAAATCGACACCTAGATGGGGATAAACGTCTTAAAATAGTTGGCTGAATGGGGCCGAATAGATACAAGCCAGAGAAAGAGAGAAAAGGACAAAAATAACAAAAAGCAGGTCACGCCCCTTAAATGAGATAGTTCGAAACCTGTTAATTGCTGGACCCCTTTTTTAAACTGAATAAAATCGTCTAAATACAGCTAGAAGAAAATACAAAATACGTCACCGGTATAGAAGGGGTTAATGGGAACTTTGCAATATACCGTCCGTTGAAAAGAAACAGAGTATAGTTCCTTTCCATCTGTCCACTGATAATGGTGGCAGTTGTCATGGAAACTGCTTGGAATAAGAGATGTTCGTGTCCACCTTGTTTGGGAATCATTGTTGAAGGGAGCCCACCTCGCTTTTTTTTTCTCTTTCTCTCCCTCTCTCTTTGGCTTGTATCCATTCGGCCCCATTCAGCCAACTGTTTTAAGACGTTTATCCCCATCCAGGTGTCGATTTCTTTCTGGCGAGCGACAGCGAGCCAGCATTGTATGGAGAAATCCGGCTTCGTCGAGAAATTTTTCTATCGAAAAATGTACAAATTTAGCTTGCTGTCAAAACAAAAATATATATATGCTGGCTCGCTACCGCTCGCCAGGAAAATATTGACACCTGGATGGGGTTAAACGTCTTAAAATAGTAGGCTGAATAGGGCCGAATGGATACAAGCCAAAGAGAGAGGGAGAGAAAGAGAAAACAAGCGAGGTGGGCTCCCTTAAGATCCTGAAGTGAAAAATGTATATGACAAGTATGGCTCCATATCTGCATCGTCTCTGTCTTCCTTCCTTGATGTTCCGCTTATTTGCATACCCTCAGATCGTTTTGCTCCTATTTTTATTCCCCTTATGTTGGTGTCACACGAGCAATTTTTAAGGGCAATTATGGTCTGGAAGCTTAAAAAATGACACTTTATCAGAATTCAGCCGCCTAACATAATCTACCTTCAGTTTAGTTGCCGATACCAGTGTGAAAAAGTCTCGAAATAATACGAGAAAAAACTTGCTCACACAAAAATTGACGGAAAAAGCGCTCTATGTTGGTGTCACACAAGCCCTTTTTCCGACAATTTTCCATGAGCAAGTTTTGTCTCGTAATGTTTTGAGGCTTTTTCGTATTTGAATCGGAAGTGAGACAGAAGGTAAATGATGTAAAGTACCTGAATGTTTACCTAGCTGACATTTCAAAGCTGCCAGACTACAATTGCCCGTAAAATATTGCCGGAAAAAGAGCTCGTGTGACACTGCCTTTATCTTGGTTGCCCATCTTCGCTCTTCCTTTCTTCCCTTCCTCCCCCTTACTTCGCGGCAGGCGTGTATAAGTTAATTGACGCTTAAGGGGGTAGCGCTTGGTCTATATAATTATCTATTTATTAATTATTTTCCCTTTATCTATTTATTTATTTATTTTTGAGTTCCCTCGCTAGACCTCCGTCAAGCTTAGAAAAACACCATCTAGACCCCCTTTCAAGATAAATTTGTAAATTTTTTGGTAGAAAAATGTCCCGGCCGAAGGCCAATGCCTTCTAAAATTAGAGAGAGGCTCGCTATCGCTCGCCAGGAAAAAATCGACACCTAAAGGGCACGAAAGGTCTAAATATTGATAACAAAAAATGAGGCGAAAGGTCTCAAAATCGCCAAACTAACGGAACGAACGTCTTAAAACCTCAACACTAATATGCTAAACATGAGGGAGAAGGGGGTCCATAAAAATCGAGCACTACCCCCTTAATGTGTATATTGTTCAGCGTTCTTTGTTATGACTGCCCGGGGTCGTTTATAGTGCTTTGTTCTCTTTCGGGTCCTGTTCTTCCTGTTCTTCGTCTCTCGCTTGGTCTTGTATTAAGGGGACAGTGGCTGTTTGTTTGGTCTATTAATTCATGTATTCATGTACTTATTTAGTTTCCTCCCTAGACCTCCATCAAACTTAGAAAAACACCCCCTAGACCCCCCTTCAAGATAGATTTGTACATTTTTCGGTAGAAAAATATCCCGGCCAGAGGCCGATTCCTGCTAGAACTACAGGCTCGCTATCGCTCGCCAGGAAAAAATCGACACTTAAATGGCACGAAGGGTCCTAATATTGACAAAGAAATGGGGTGAAAGGTCATAAAATCCCCAAACTAATGGAACCAACGTCTTAAAATCTCAAAACTAGCGGGGCTAAACATTAGGGAGAAGGGGGTCCAGAAAAACGGTCTGTCTCCCCTTAATTACTAGTATTCTCCCTTGCCTCTGCTTCGTGTACAGGCTGGGTCAAAAGTCGTGCCTCATTTAGTGGTGTACAGTCGCGCTAATAAGTGATGGCTCGGCACCAAGTATGTTTTGATCAATAATAGGTATCAGCAATATCTAAGCTTAATTTTTTCATATCAAGTGAAATATACGAACATGTTCCTACACTTACCCACCCTATTCAACATCTGACAGACATTAATACAGCACGGAGCAAGCCAAACGTAATGACAGCTGGGCCATGACTTATTAGCGCGACCGTACAGATATGTGGATTTTATAAGTCTGTTGTTTTCCAAGTTTAATTTCCGATAAATGTAAATGCATTTTTCCACATCATTAAAGATTTTGTTTGGTGTGTTGTCGTTTCGATAGTTTATAATGTTAATGAGGTCGTTATATTTGTTTGAACAATAACTTTTGAGTTCGTGTTCAAGTGTTATATACAGTATGAATTGCCCGCAGAACTTCAACTCTATAGTCCATTCACTATAGATAGGATAGACGTCTTGACCACTAACCTTATAATTGCCCGCAGAACTTCAACTCTATAGTCCATTCACTATAGATAGGATAGACGTCTTGACCACTAACCTTATAATTGCCCGCAGAACTTCAACTCTATAGTCCATTCACTATAGATAGGATAGACGTCTTGACCACTAACCTTATAATTGCCCGCAGAACTTCAACTCTATAGTCCATTCACTATAGATAGGATAGACGTCTTGACCACTAACCTTATAATTGCCCGCAGAACTTCAACTCTATAGTCCATTCACTATAGATAGGATAGACGTCTTGACCACTAACCTTATAATTGCCCGCAGAACTTCAACTCTATAGTCCATTCACTATAGATAGGATAGACGTCTTGACCACTAACCTTATAATTGCCCGCAGAACTTCAACTCTATAGTCCATTCACTATAGATAGGATAGACGTCTTGACCACTAACCTTATAATTGCCCGCAGAACTTCAACTCTATAGTCCATTCACTATAGATAGGATAGACGTCTTGACCACTAACCTTATAATTGCCCGCAGAACTTCAACTCTATAGTCCATTCACTATAGATAGGATAGACGTCTTGACCACTAACCTTATAATTGCCCGCAGAACTTCAACTCTATAGCCCATTCACTATAGATAGGATAGACGTCTTGACCACTAACCTTATAATTGCCCGCAGAACTTCAACTCTATAGTCCATTCACTATAGATAGGATAGGCGTCTTGACCACTAACCTTATAATTCATAAAAAAAACAAAAATGAATAATCGAGCTAATATGTCTACCATTCGGAAAGAGTCAACCAGGGAGTATGTGTGGTGATTTACAGCCCATTTGCTTTAGCCCTTTTTGAGTTACAGAAGCTAGAGTTCGAAATTTCTGGCCTAATTACAATGAACAGACTAACAGACCCCATGACTAACTAAGCCTTCATGTTCAGAGTATATTAAGGGGGTAGTGCTTGGTTTTTGGTCTATATATTTATTTATTTATTTATTTTTTAGTTTCCTCGCTAGACCTCCATCAAGCTTAGAAAAACACCCCCTAGAGTCAGACCTCCTTTCAAGATAAATTTGTAAATTTTTCGGTAGAAAAATGTCCCGGCCGAAGGCCAGTTCCTTCAAAAATTAGAGGCTCGCTATCGCTCGCCAGGAAAAAATCGACACCTAAAGGGTACGAAAGGTTTTAATATTAACAAAAAAATGAGGCGAAAGGTCTCAAAATCGCCAAACTAACGGAACGAACGTCTTAAAACCTCAAAACTAGTATGCTAAACATGAGGGAGAAGGGGGTCCAGAAAAAGCGAGTCCTACCCGCTTAAATGCGGTTAAGAAGCAATATCGCATTAACCCTTTCTGTACCGGTGACGTCGTTTAAACTTTACTCTGGCGATTTTATCTCTATTATTAAATCACTTCGTGTGTCTGTTTGTTTGTGTGTTCTTAAGAGACGGCCGCAGTTTTGGACCTGGTGAGCTGAAACTTTGCATTTGGGTGTCAATTGACCTGGGTCAGGTCATAGAGGGGGCGAGGCCACGATCGGAGGTCGTTTCGAGGCCGAAATTGAAAAAAAACAAAATTAAAAAAATGGCCGTTTGGGGCAGAAGGAGGCCTCCGATCGAAAATGTGTATGGAACGAAAGTTGTTCGCAGCCCCCCAAAATGGGGGTACGGATGAGGTCAGAGCCAAAATCGGAGGTCATTTAGCGGCCGAAATCGAGGTCGCCGTTGAATGAGGCACAGGGAGGTCGAGGCCGGTGATTATGGTAGTAGTAGTATTGTGATGATTGTGGTAGTAGTGATTGATGATGGTGATTATGGTAGTAGTAGTGGTGGTAGATGTTTCATGTGTTCATAAATAAATGGTAGAATTTAAACCCGGGCAACGCCGGGTACCCCTGCTAGTTCATTTTAAATAGGGCCTCCAGCAATGAACAGGCTTAGAACTATCTCACTTAACCCTTTTTACTACCACAGATCCTTCTTAAACTACACAAAATCGTCTAAATATAGTTCACTTAACCCTTTTTACTACCACAGGTCCTTCTTAAACTACACAACATCGTCTAAATATAGCTATACTAAAACTACAAAGACGTCGCCGGTACAGAAGGAGTTAAACTAATAAAGATCAATAATTAATGTTTTCTCTGTTAAAGTGTCTTTCCATCAATCTCGCATCATAGCATCTCTCTCTCTCTCTCTCTCTTTTGCTCTCTCTCTCTCTCTCTCCTTCTCTCTCTCTCTCTCTCTCTCTCTCTCTCTCTCTCTCTCTCTCACACACACACACACTTTCTTTTCCTGCACAATTTCCGCCTTGCATCCTCACAATCCTTTCCCTTTTTCCCTTCTTTTTCACACACACACACGCTCCCTCTCTTTTTTGTCTCCCCGTCTCTCTTCGCTTCACCCTTTTCCCTGCCTTTTGTCTCCTTCTCTCTAGATTATAAGGCCCTTGTCAATTCTCTCTACCCCCCCCCCCCCTCCCCTTGTACTTGTTTCATCATCATCGTCTATTACACGGTTTATATTTCAGTCTCAGCTAAGGTGTGTGTGTGTGTGTGGGTGTTGGTGTGTGTGTGTGTGGGTGGGTGTGTGTGTGTGTGTTTGTGTAATAATAATAATAATAATAATAATAATATTTAAATAAATAATAAAAACCTTCTCTTAATCCTTTAGTAGATGATGCGTCAGACTTTCATAAAGACAAATGAAGCAATGTCTCTGCACCATTTTGATATCAGGTTTTCATAAAACAATCGTTTCGCAACACAATATTGGCAATAACAGAGTAATCCAGATGGGAAATAGCAATTGACCACTTGCGAGTTTCAGGCTATAAGGAAGTTGGAGCTGTAGACATCGATAGTAAATAGAAATGCAAAAATAATGTACGTGTCTGATGGATAAATGGTATGTTGAATTGGGTTTAATGTATTTATAAATTTACTACGACCGTATATTAGCTGTACATTATGTTAAATATCGTTGTCTACAACTCCAACTTCCTTATAGAACGAAACTCGCAAGTGGCCAATTGACCGCCAGCTGAAATAGAGACTGACACTATACTCTGTTTCTTTCCAGGTGACGGTAAATTGCCATATCTTTCTCTTCATTTCTTGTCTATTATAAAGATTCTGTAGTGATATATGTTGTTAATGATGAAAGTTTGGTATGCATATGATAAAAGAGACATAGTAGCGTCACATTTGTCCATTAACTATCGGCATAAAACTAACTTGCAGATATACTGTAGTTTACCGTCAGCTGACATGGAACCGACTTTATCAACTCTGCGAAGCAGAGTGGTATCGTACACACAGGTCCCGCCTGTATACTGTGCACCACAATTCAGTTGTCCGTCGTCGTCGTCCGTCGTCGTCCGTCATCCGTCGTCCGTCGTCCGTCCGGAAACTCCTCCTAGACCGTTCGATGGATTTTCACCAAATTTCACAGGTATATTCATTTGGTCAATGCGAAGGTCAGTCGAAAAGAAATTTTCAATTTAACTTAAAGATTAAGGTCAAGGTTAAAAATAAGGTCAATATTTCATGTGTCTTAGTTTTTACTCAAATTTCTTAATTTTCACTATACAAATTAATAGCAACCTCGATATCCTATTGACCAAATTTTAGGTAAATATTCTGAAGGGTAAGGTCAAAGGTCAAAGGTCAAAATATTTGTTTTACTAGTATTTCTTATATTAACTGTTAGATTCTCACTAAACTTACCATGTATATTCGGAATACTTAGGGCAAGGTCATACAAGAAACTAAACAATTCCATATGAAAGGTCAACTTCACAGGTCAAGGTCAAATAAGAGGTCAATATGCTAATTTCATTACTTTTCATGCAAACTTCACAAAATTTGGCAATATAGTTGCACTTTAAATGAAAAGGAAAATACTAAATTTTGAGACATATCATGAAGGTCAAGGTCAAAGGTCAAGGTCAACTACTCTATATATACATATGAAACTAACTGATGGGTTTTAATGAAATTAGTCATGCTTATTTGATTTTCCTGGGCAGTGTCAATGAAAACTATGTTTTACTCTTACATAAATCTAATACATATATTATATGAAACTAACTGATGTGTTTTAATGAAATAAGGCATGCGTATTTGATGTGCATGGGCAATGTCAATGCAAACAAAAGTTAACTCCTACATAAAGGTCACAGGTCAAGGTCAAAGGTCAACTTTTATTATTTATTAAAACAGATTACTCAAATATTAGAAAACTGGCTGTGTTATGGCTTATTACTTAAATATGGCCTAATATATATCAGATTTCACATAAATATTGTCATAGTTAAGGTCAGAGGTCAAGGTCAAGATGAGAGTATTTGTCATTTTCCCTAAACTCCTCCTTGAC
Organism: Paralithodes platypus; assembly: GCA_032716605.1. Taxonomy (NCBI): domain Eukaryota; kingdom Metazoa; phylum Arthropoda; class Malacostraca; order Decapoda; family Lithodidae; genus Paralithodes; species Paralithodes platypus. The sequence continues at coordinate 19,086,666 of CM064492.1, read as the reverse complement.
TGTTTAATGTATTGTCATAAAATTATACAGGCAAATTCAGTTGGTCAATGCGACGACCATCCAAATGTATGTATTTTACTTTTAGTCAAAGGTCAAAGGTCAAGGTCACAGTATATGATCACTATTTGTAATCAATAAGTTTTTATACGAATTAGGCTACACCATATTCATAATGCTAGTTAATACGAACATTGCTGTTAAGCTAACTAAATCCTTGATAAGAAATTCTAATGTCGAAGGTCAAAGGTCAAGGTTAAAGGTCGATATATGATTTTTACTAGTATTTCTAATTTAATGTATGATTCTCATTAGGCATATCATGCATATTCGGAATGCCTAGAGCAAGGTCATACAAGAATAAGCATAATTCCATTTGATAGGTCAAGTTCACAGGTCAACGTCATATATAAAGTCAATATGCTCATTTCTTTACTATTCATGTAAACTTCACAACATTCGTTGAGACAGTTGTGCATTAAGGGAAAATTAAAATGTTAAATTTTCAGACATCATGAAGGTCAAGATGAATGTCAAAGGTCAAGATCAACTATTCCTTTAATACCTCTGAAACTAACTGATGATCTTTAATGAAATTTGACACACTTATTTGATATTCGAGTTACATCAAAGCAAACAAAAATATAATTCTACATAAAGGTCAATGTCACAGGCCAAGGTCATAAGTTAACCTTCATAAAAAAAAAAAAATCTCGATAAGCTGACGACTGTTAGTTGCATTTTACTTAAATCACATATAATTCAATCATATATATATATATATATATTATAATACTTAAGGTTAAAGGTCAAGGTAAAAGAACAAAAGAAGAGTGTTGATAATTGTCTTTAACCTCTTCCTAGACTGTTGAACCCGTTGTGTACCGGTGACGTCTTTTTCATTGTATTCTAGCTATAATTAGACGATTTTGTGGAGCTTATGAAGGATCTGTGGTAGTAAAAAGGGTTAGATAGTTGAAAGCCTGCTACTTTTATGGAGGTCCTTCATAAACTAAATAAAATCGTCTTAGTATCCAGTATGAAATGAAACCGACAGAACTGTACTGAACGGGTTACGTATCGTCACCAAATTTTGCTGGCAAATTTGGTTGGTCAATGCAACGATTGTCCATTTTGTTTTCTTTGTTATTCAAAGGTCAAGGTGAATGGTAAAGGTCACAGATTATGGTCACTATTTCTTTCTTATATATATTATATATATATATATACAGTATATATATATATACAGTATATATATATATATACAGTATATATATATATATATATATATATATATATATATATATACCTATTTTACCTAAGAGATTCAATACTACTTGCAAAATTATAGGTCGCAGAGTTGCGTATGCATTTTTTTTTTTTTGGTAATGCGAAAACTGCACACCTACTTTATTAGTATTCTTTTTTGTATTCTTTATTTCATCTACCATATCCACCGTTCCCTGTAGTTTTGTTGTTGTTATATATATACAGTATATACAGTATACCGGTATATTATATATTTGTTTTTAATTTTATATTGTATTTATTTTTGTATTTCATCTCCCATATCCACCGTTCCTTGTCATGGTGTTTATTGGTCCTCGCATGTGATTAACCCCTTCTGTACCGGCGACGCCCTTTTAACTTTATTCTGGCTACTAGTAGACGGTTTTATTCAGTTTAAAAAAGGGCCTCCAGCAATGAACAGGTTTCGAACTATCTCATATCCCCCTTTCTAATACCACACACACACACACACACACACACACACACACACACACATACATAATTATTGTATTAATTTCTTTTTTTAATGTAAAGTATATTATACTCACACATTGTAAACTGAGCTTACCATTTTCATATCTGTACATCTCATGTGCATCCACTAAATTGTAAAATGTGTATTTTCAGCTCATGAGGCTGCCATTCTTTAATAAACCGTTTATTATTATTATTATTATTATTACACACACACACACACACGCGCGCGCGCGCACCTACTCTAGATTTTCAGTTTGAGGGCGACCAATAACTATTATTAATATTATGATTATAATTAGTATACTATAACACACAATACATCTCTCTCTCTATCTCTCTCTCTCTCTCTCTCTCTCTCTCTTTCGGAATAATAATAATAATAATAATAATAATAATAATAATAATAATAAAAACAAAAATAATAATAATGATGATACTACTACTACTACTACTACTAATAATAATAATAATAATAATAATACTATACTAACAACAACAATAACAACAATAACGACAAGCACTATTTCCTGCAGCGTGTGTGTAGCGGAGTTCCACAAAGAAATGTTGCAGGCTCCAAAACGAGAAGGTCTATATACAACATAGATAGTGCATGGCGGCTTTGTGTTACAATATGGTGCTATTTGGGGGCTTGCTGAAGGAACAAATATTGATGTGTGTGGGGCTTGGTAAAAGACAAAATAATTCATGTACGCGAATTTTGGAGCTAGCGTATACATGATAATATATTTTAGTTTTTGCGTTCAAATGTAGGCAAACACACGCGAACTCCTTAAGAGAATATTTATATTTATGTATTTATTTATTTACTATTTTTAGCTTCCTCCCTAAACCCCCATCAAACTTTTTTAAAAGTACCTCCAAGACCCCGCTTCTACATCATTTTGTGCATTTTTCGGTAGAAAAAATCCCCGGTTCCTCCTGAGGCCGGTTCCTCTTAAATTGCAGGCTCGCTAATGCTCGCCAGGGAAAAATTGGCACGTAAATGGCACGAAAGGTCTTCAACTCGCCAAACTGGTCGGGCGATTTTTTTTAAGTATCAAAGCTAATGGGGCCAAACATTAGGGAGAAGGGGTGGGAAATAGACCCCCCCCCCCTTTAACGTACACAATCTTACAAGAAAACGAAACCACAAACACACACACACACACACTTTCTTTCCCTCATCCTATGACTTAAATTGCTTTAACTGGTGTGTCCAGGCATTTTGGCTCGAACGTTCCTTGATGTTGGCCCTGTCACCCTTTCAACTCTGGGGGAGGCGCTCGTCACAGGCAGTTTTGCCTTTTGTCTTCTTCATCCACATAGAAAAAAAAACATACACACATACACGCACGCACTTACTCTCTCACACACACACACACGGTTACAGCATACAATAAAATTAACATATACTCTGGGGGAAGTAGAGAAATGGAGAAGCAGCTAGGGAAATATACATAGGCTTCTTTTTATTTATTATTTTTTTCCATATGAGTAAGGTAGACAAAAGACAGAACTGCCAGTAGCGAGTGCCTCCTCAGTTGAAAGAGTAACAGGGCCAAAATCATGGGACGTTCGAGCCAAAATGACTGGACACACGGAGTTTGAAGCAATTTAAGTTAAAAGAAGAGGGAAAGGCTGATTCCTGCAGAGAGTTCCAAAGTTCTGTTGTTGAATAGAAGAAAGATTGAGAATAATGTTTCACTCTTGGGTTGGAGAGCTGCACAGAGTAGGGGTGGGATTTTGTTGCATGAGGGGTACTACGTACCTTACGTAGAGGAGGTGGTATACACAGAAAAAGCTCTGAGGAACACTGATTATTGTAATAGCGGTAGAATAGTAAGAGAGATGCAACATTGTGGCGAAGAGAGAGAGAGAGAGAGACTGCAGAACATTGGTGAGTGGACGTAATTTAATGAGACGGAAGGCTTCCTTTTCTACTTTGTCTAGAAGTGCTGTGTGAGATAATTTTCTCCACACGTGTGAACAATACTCGATACATGGACGCACTATGCCCCTGTACAGAGCAAGAAGCTGTGCAGGGGTTAAGCAGTGTAAACCAGGATAATTGGTGGAGGGAAGGAGGAAAGGTATACTTCACTTTGTTCAAGGGCATTTGGCAAGGGATTGTATATTTGCGATGGGTAGAAATAGATAACAGGACGTATGTCTTCCTGGTTTTTGGTCCCGATCTCGATTCCCGGCAGTTGCATTCATTCATTATTTATTAACCCTGCACATTACATTGTGTAAGTGGTTAGATGTTAAGGACGTTTGTAGAATATAATATATATATATTATATTCTTTATATTGAACCCAACACCTTTTACAGTGACAATACGAATACTATAACAATACTTTTGCTATACAATACAATACTATACAATATTACAACAATATGAACTTTAGATAACGATATATACTGTAGATTCTTCATAATTATACAGTATTTATTAGATTGAACCCAACAGTTAGGCTAGTAAAAGATTAAAAAGTTGTTATATTATCCTTATGTATTTGGTTCAGGGTTGTTGATTTTTTTTTTAATAACAAAAAATCCGATTTATTTGATTTAAATCAGATTTATTTGATTTAAATCGATTTTTGTTTTTATTAATTTGATGTTCTACATGACATCTAACAGCTACAGGATATTGTTTAGCATATTTATAACTAAAAAGAGATAGAATAAGTGAATTAAAAATGCATATAACATGAAATACAGATGAATTTACATAATTTCTATTTCTGTGATGGACGTGTTCATATCAATAGGCCTATGTCTGTGTCTCCTCTAACTAAATAAACACACACCTCCTCATGATCATGATCATGCTTAAATTCTTTGTTTGGTCTAACCAATTAAATTCAAGTGGAATTTATGTTTATTATATTTAGTTACAAGGTACTTTCTGGATAATAAACATTATGAAAAAGGAATTTGTACTATTATGGGTACCCGGTATCTTTAAATTGATCTATACTTGTTCTTAATAATGCTAATTCCACTATACAGTACACTATACATTGATTTAAAAAAAAAATATATACTTTTTATTGTAGTAATAATTACTTCGGCAGTTAAACAAGAGAATTATATTTTTTGTTTGATAATCATAATGCATATTAAACTTTGGTTAATATAACTGGCTTTTTATAAACAAAAGTAACATGCTTATTCAACTTTTGGTTATAGTAGTGTGGCTTTTCGTACAGTACAACAAATATATATATATATATTTATATATATATATATATATATATATATAATTGAGAAAACATTGGTGTTCATAAAACCCATTTGCTTAATTATCCTCCTTTCCCCTCTCGTTTTTAAATAATGATAAGGTTATGATTTAAATCATCGATTAAAAAAATAAAAATAAATAAATCATGATTTAAATCAGTGATTAAAATCAACTTGACTTAAATCAAACAACCCTGATTTGGTTACACATGATATTTCAGTCAAATTCAATATATCAAATCAAAATCCGTCTGACATCTATTAGAATCCGACCCTTATTGTAGAAAGCTAAATTAGGTTGTCATAGAAAACTAAATATGTTGAAAACAATTGATTACGTTTAGTTTCTTTAGTCACCGAATTACAGATTAATATTCCAATGATAAGGAGTAAGGGGACCGACCCGCTTTTTTTCTGGATTGTAGCATTCGACCCCATTCAGCCTACTGTTTTAAGACGTTTATCCTCATCCAGGTGTCGATTTACACCTGGCGAGCGATAGCGAGCCAGCATATTTTGGATTATTTTCTAGACAGCTGACTTAATTTGTACATTTTTTGGTAATAAAATATTTCCGGCGCAGCCAGATTTCTCCATACAATGATCGCTCGCCAGAAAAAAAAGATACTTGGGGAGAAACGTCTTAAAACAGTAGGCTGAATGCGGCCGAAAGGATAAAACCCAGAGAGAAAAATCAGGTCGGTCCCCTTAAGTCCATGAGGAGATGGTGTCATGAAATAAGTGTGTGTGTGTGTGTGTGTGTGTGTTCATCCTATTTGTCTTCCAGTTTTTGTGTGCGTGTATTCGTGTGTCTGTTCTTATGTTTGTCTTTCTATTTCTGTGTGTATGTTCATTATCTCTCTCTGTCTGTCTGTCTGTCTGTCTGTCTGTCTGTCTGTCTGTCTGTCTGTCTGTCTGTCTGTCTGTCTGTCTGTCTGTCTGTCTCTCTCTCTCTCTCTCTCTCTCTCTCTCTCTGTCTGTCTGTCTGTCTGTCTGTCTGTCTGTCTGTCTGTCTGTCTGTCTGTCTGTCTGTCTGTCTCTCTCTCTCTCTCTCTCTCTCTCTCTCTCTCTCTCTCTCTGTCTGTCTGTCTGTCTGTCTCTCTGTCTGTCTGTCTGTCTGTCTCTCTCTCTCTCTCTCTCTCTCTCTGTCTCTCTGTCTCTCTCTCTCTCTCTCTGTCTGTCTGTCTGTCTGTGTCTGTCTGTCTGTCTGTCTGTCTGTCTGTCTGTCTGTCTCTCTCTCTCTGTTTCTCTCTCTCTCTCTCTCTCTCTCTCTGTCTGTCTGTCTGTCTGTCTGTCTGTCTGTCTGTCTGTCTGTCTCTGTCTCTCTGTCTCTCTCTCTCTCTCTCTCTGTATCTCTCTCTCTCTCTCTCTCTGTGTAATTCTCCCTCACGGTAGATATATTCTACATATATCTATCAAAAAAATAAACAATTTATACCATACCAATTCCTATTTAAAAGCAAAAACACCGTAAACAAAAAATGCTCAGTTTGCGAGTAGGAATCCGTCTTCTCAGCTTCCCTCACCAGCCCAGTCAGTATTTTTAGCTGATTTAAGGGTGGGGGGGGGAGGGTTACTTTTTGGTAGATTGTTTTCATGTATTTATTATTTTCTTTAGTTTTTTCCCTAGACCTCCATCAAACTTAAAACAACATCCATCAGATCCCCCTTCTAGATTAATTTGTACATGTTTCGGTAGAAAAATTTCCCGGCCGAAGGCTGGTTACTCGCTTACTGGCTCGCTATCGCTCGCCAGGAAAAAATCGTCACCTAAATGGCACGAAAGGTCTTAAAATTGACAACGAAATGGGGCAACAGGTATTAAAATCGCCAAACTAATGGGCCGAACGTCATAAAATCTTGAAACTATTGGGGGTAAACAGGAGGGAGAAGGGTGACCAGAAAAACAGCCCATGTCCCCTAAAGCCGCTCAAGGAAATGAAAAGGATTAGGAGATCTCATTGGCATATCTTCGTAAGGCATATGAAAAGAATATTCTGAATGTGTTTGGATTATATATCTTGAGACGACGCTGCTATTGGGGAGATGGAGAATGTTTGGACATCTTATCATTTAAGGGGGCCCACCTCGTTTTGTTTTTCCCTTTCTCTCCCTCTCTCTTTGGTTTGTATTCATTAGGCCCCATTCAGCCTACTGTTTAAGACGTTTACCCCCATCCAGGTGTCAATATTTTCCTGGCGAGCGGCAGCGAGCCAGCATATATATATTTTTGTTTTACAGCAAGGTAAATTTGTACATTTTTCGATAGAAAAATGTCTCCGGCGATGCCGGATTTCTCCATACAATGCTGGCTCGCTCGCCAGGAAGAAATCGACACCTGGATAGGGATAAACGTCTTAAAACAGTTGGCTGAATGGGGCCAAATGAATACAAGTCAGAGAAAGAGAGAAAAGGAGATACAAATAAAAGAGCAGGTGGCCCCCCTTAATTGCATGTGTCTGGTTTCCCAAGTCTTCTAATTTTGCTGAATGATGTAAAATTCAGTTTATTTTCTTTATTTTCTAATGATGTGAGATGTCCTTATTTTTACGTTATTAGCATAAACGAAAGGAAGATTAAACACAACGTAAATAAAGGAGGTCCATACAGCTATTTGCGTCCTTTATTGAAGGGAAGATGTAACAGTTAGTGTTGACGTGTTGTTGATGTAATAACAGTGGAATGCTCCTCGGTATGGGGCTTCTAGAGGAAGATAATTCCATGTATAAACCAATTTTTATAAGTGGAAGTTGTACACCATAGAGGACTTATATATATATACACTCCCTGCCGGACTCGAACCTCTGACATTCAGAACAAGTGTCCAAGATTTTAATCCACTACACCATCTTTATCACGCCGTGGCGTAGTGTAGTAAAAGGTTGGACACTCACTCTGGGAAAAGTTAACAAAATATCGTTTACGAAATTATCCCTAAGGTAAAGAAGCTAGGTATTGCTGTCATGGTTATAAAAATGTCGCATTTTATGGTTTAATTATGATACTAGGATTAATAATTGACTTTATTATGCAAATCATTAGCTATTTTAGCCAGCTCCATATTCATTTATTGAGCTCAGTACCGTTTAGTGTAGAAGAGTCAAAATGATAATTTTTAACTAGAATAGCAATAAAATAGATCCTTCCTTATCCGATTAAAATAGTCTACCCTGATACCGAAATGATAGTGATAGTTGAAGATAGTGACGGTGCCGGGATAAGGACCATAATGTTCTTCTATTCAAGGTTGGATGTATAACTTTCAGTCTAATTTCTTTTTTTGTTTTCCGTACCAATATCTTTGTTATTTTCTATCTAAATCTATATAATATATATTACTACATTTTCCCACCTCATTTCCTTTTAGCATTTCTACCTACTTTAGTTCCTGTTATTAGTCAGATACACCCACAAGTATTCACACATATACACCTTTTACATTCTTTCTATGTTTATGAGTATACTCATGTGTTATGCCTTATATTATTATCTATCAATTTATGCAAAAGTAGTAGGAGTAATTAAGCTAAAATTCACCGCGTGAAAATGTCTTAAGAAGTGCAAATTATTACAGATGGTGCAGTATTGTATAAACAATAATTTACGATATTTTAATGACGTTTCCATTAAAGCCTTGAGCTGAAATGCTGTTCAGCGAAACTTTAACATAGGCACAGTGTTTACTAACAGATAACAGTTCGAGTCTTCAACATAACAAAAGTTCACGAATTATCTAATTAATTAAAAATACATGTACACAATAATTATAACATGATATGATGAAGTCAAAAATGTATTTTATATTAAATTTGAAGACAAAACAATACATATACTTAGTGATGTACACTTTTGATATTAGTTGTTTAAGGTTTTTACAGTATATTTGCTGTATTGCATAATATGAGACTAACTGGCATGACTTTAATATACGACTTTTGAAGACTCCAACTAACAAGAGGTCAGGTCACAACACTCACAGGCTCTGGGTCATCCTCTTGCAGGGGTCAGGGGTCGTGGTCGAGAGGTTCACTAGCGACACTGAGGCGTTACAGGTCACCTCGTAGTACCCCTCTTCTGACCTGACCTGATCTGGGGTCGAAGTAATGTCAACATCAGCGAGAGGGTGACTTTCCGTGTGTCCCTCTTGGCTCTGTGTGTTTAGGGTGCCCTGGATATCAAAGCGGTCCTGGGTGTCTTGGTTAGGTGTGCCCTGGGGAATAGGACTGTACGTGTCTAAGGGGTCCTGGGTAAACGTGTCCTGCAGGCCTTCAATGACCAAACAGTTGGACAACTCAGGCACACAGTTGTCATTTGGAGTCTCTGTTACCCCTTGATAGTTACCAGGCTCTTGAGGTTGATACTCGTCCCTCCCACTGTAATAATATTCTTTGAATAAGTCGTAATTGTAGTCACTGTCGGGTATGTCGTGTGCCTCTGCATAACTCCAATTATGATTGTTTTCGGTATATCTCTCATCATTTTCCTTGTTCTCTTTACTTACCCCAGACACGAAATCACTTACATTCTCATCATGTGCACCATTTCTGAAAACGTCGTTCGTCTTAACGTATGTACCTTCGCTTCTCTTATCATCAGCACCACTAATTTCATCAATAATTCCACTAGGATGATCATGTGTCGGCGTATGCACATATTTTCGGCCAAATTCAATTTTCACTTGACTCTCCGATCTCGCGTGCTCCTTGTCACTGTCATTTGTCTGAGCAGCAGCATCTTGGGACCTGTCTGAGCTACTCGATATTCCACTCACATAGTCACTCAGAGACGCCTCCGAATATGCATAATCCGTGTTGCCGCTTGCGTTAACGTTCGTCGCTTGTGTATGAGTAAGTGGCGTGTCTGTGTGATTTGCGGTTAATTTAGGATTAGATGTAACTCCAAATAAGCTTTGAATATCACTGTACTCGCTCAGAACCTCGTCATTGGTATCCTCCGGTAGTAAAGATATGTTCGTGATATTCCGTAAAAAATCTTGGGGTATGGTAAAATTATTGTACAAGCTACCCGCACCAGTATCCTCCTCCTCCTCTAACTCGATCCATTTGCCTCGATCCCACCCATTTGCATGTCCTTCCAGTCTATCAATCCGGTTAGCAGACGTTGGAACGGCAGATAGATTGACGGTATGGATATGATCATTACCTGTACTCGAGTTGCCGTCTTTTGGAAAGTCTATAGGAACTTTGGGTCGGCGAAATGTGGCGTTGTTAGCATCGAAAAGTTGTTCCTGATGTCCTAAGTTCATGAAATCTTCATCCTCAGTAGTCGTAGAAACGGAAACAGTACTCATGGTAATGGAATTGTTACTCTTGGCGACGAAACCGGTATTCTTTGCGACAGAACCGCTACTCCTGGCGACAAAACTGGAATTCTTGGCGACGGAACCGAGATCCTTGGCGACGGAACGGAGCCGTGTGTCATTTCCCTCCGCCAGAAGATACAGAGGAGCCTCAAGGGTCGGTGGCATCCTGTCGAGACCTGCTCCGGGATGCAAGGAGGAAGAATTATGCTGGGACGACGAGGCGAGAGGGAGGGCACTGGAGGATGTGATCATTACCATCAACAGAGCAATTTTGGCAGCAAACATCGCCAGCAGGAGGACTAGAGGAAGGCGACGAGGGAGAGACGGCGAAATGGTCATGGTTTAAGGGCGAGGTGGGGGAAGTTTGTCTAAGGGGATCGTCATTTATAATGGGAAAAGTTAGGTCAAAGAGGATGCCAGGGTTGGAGTTGGGTCACATGTTCGGGGTGTTGAGCGCCATTAGCCAAACCATCACATTTCTCCTTCACCGTGGTACTCATGTTGCACTTTCCCCACACCAAGTTTCAACACTCAGCTCCATATTCACTAATTTTCTCCGCTAGAATCGCATAGTTAACTCAAAGATTTGTATGCATATTTTATCAAAACTTTCTAAATATATTAATTATAATCTAAAGGAATAAAAGTTGTTTATTTTCCCAATACACTGTGCAAGTTCGGCGCGTGGGTGTGCGAGCGGCGAGAGTGCGTGAGCTAGAGA
>CM064492.1:19063110-19068110 GCA_032716605.1 Paralithodes platypus | reverse complement strand
ATATTTTGAAGAGATTATGATATTAGGCATAAGTAAGAGAGAGGAGGGCGGAGAGGGAGGAATAGCACCGGAATCATCCAAGGTGGAGTTTCTAGCAAAAGTTTGAGCAAAGAGTTTAGCTTTGTCAGAGGAAGAAGTGATGGTTGTGCCATCAGAGTGGGAAAGGGGAGGGAAAGACGAGGAAGAGAAATTGTTGGAGAGGTTTTTGGCTAGATGCCAGAAAGCTTGGGAAGAGCTAGAGTTGGATAGTTCAGTGCATTTATTATTGATGAAAGAGTGTTTGGCAAGTCGAAGAACAGATTTGGCTTGATTCCGGGCAGAAACATACGAATAATGAGAGTCTTGAGTTTTAAGGCGTCGGTACCGTTTGAATGTTTCCTCCTTATTGCGGACAGCAGTAGAACAGGTGTGAGAAAACCAAGATTTTTTTATATACATAAATTATTATTTTTTTATATTTTATATACATACCTGTATATACATACAGTACATACATACATACGGTCACAGTGGTCAAGCACACTGAGTCACTGTATTATATTTGCTTGGCTCAGGTTGCGCAGGTTCGATCCCAGCTACGTGTGGGTAAGGTTTCTGCCAAAATATGTCCTGACTGTGGAGATTAGTTATGGATGCGCCACCTCTGGACTCCACCTTGATCCTGACCCACATCCTACTCTTTTTGGGGGGTATGTAGGCTCCCTTATGGCAGCCAAAGACAACCTATTGACTACTTAGGTTAAGTAATTTTGTATTTCTTCAGGCTCATTGGCTGCTGGCTGGAAAAACACCAATTTTGTTTATCTATTGTTTTGTTACACCCACGCATAAGTTCAGTCACACCAGAAAACAACAGGATTACAAATATTTTAACCTTTTGTTACATATTCTCATCCAAATATTTGCTAGATAAGTGTCACATTAAATAGAGCGTTGTTCTGCAATGTAGAGTGAAGAGCATGAGAGCAACTAATACTGAATATAATAGCAGCTTAATCCTATTTAGTCCGAGGGAGGTCTTTTTGGACCTCTTTTTAATACAATTAACCCCATTAGTTTGGCGATAATAAGACAGTTCACCCCATTCACGTGTAATTTGTTATGTATGTATGTACTGTATGTATATACTCAAGCACATACACCATTGCTGGGGGTGGCCGACTCAAGACAGAGCCCGAACACAAACCACATTCAAGGGTTCTAATTCTCAGGGTCCGGGACCACTTTCGCATTCCCTCGCCCCTTTCTCTGGCTCGATGAGTAGGAGAATTTTACAAGGGGAGGAGGATTCCTAGCCCCCTGCCCCGAGAAGGAAAAGAAGGACGTTAGAAGAGACAGACAGAAACGGCTAAGGTTGGGTAGAGGATGCCAAACCTCACTCTGGATAGGACCAGCACTCAGCCCTTCATTTTTTATAGGCGAGCTATAACTAGCCTGTCACAGAAAAAATGTGCCTTCGGTCTTACATACATTTAGTTTTCAGAGTCTGACAGGGCATTTTATTAGTTTGAAGGAAGTCTGGGATGCGTTTTTGTTAATCTATGGGACAAACTAAAATGTATTGTTCGAAAATGGCAAAAATAAGCAGAATCCTCCGTAATAATTAAACAAAATATCATAACCCGCAAGACGTTGGAGTAAAAATTAGGATATTTTAACAGCTTGTTTTAAAATACAGTATAGCTTTGTGACTGATGATATAGATAGAGTGAAATAATAAGAAGAAGAAGAAGATAACGTCCACATTTAACACACACACACACATTTACACACACCCTCAAGACGAGACGAATTTAAAAGTCTTGCAGATTATGTTGTGGGGAATTTACGAGTTTGTTGAAGCGTCTGATGCATTCATGTCCATATGCTAGCAAGCACGTACACACATGCATACATACATACAGTTACTCATACACTCACACACAAACACACACACACACACGCGCGCGCGCGCGCGCGCTTTCACACGCAAATAGAAGTACTTACAATAATACAAACATTTACACATACAGGATAGAAGAAATGTCACACAAATACACAAACACAAATTTTCACACACACACACACACACACACACACACACACACACACACATCAAATACACTCTTAAATTCATATTTCATTACCCACACAAGCACATTCATATCCTTAATGCTAAGCCATTGTTATATAATGCTAAGCCATTGTTATATAATGCTAAGCCATTGTTATATAATGCTAAGCCATTGTTATATATTCATGACTCCCGCAATACAGTCCCAATTGCAGACATATACTGTACACACGTTCATGAATTATATACACACTATTATTCTTCACATACACACGTTCATGCATTATATACGAACGTTTATACATTTTATACACACGTTCATTCATTATATACACGCGTTTATACATTATGTACACATGTTTATACAGAGAGAACAGTACAGGGAGGTAGGAAGAAGGGTTTGGAACGGCTGAGTGGTTTGCATGGCTCGACGGAGTCTATCACGGTGCAGGTTGTTACTATTTCACACATTATTCCCAGTATATATATATATATATATATATATATATATATATTTATATATACAGGGTGTCCCGCGAGTTTTGTCAAATGCTTCCAGAGATGAAAGATTAAGTAATTCTAAGTAAAAACTGTTATATACACATAGGATTTTTGGGGCATTGTTCATTCAGCCAACTGTTTTAAGACATTTATCCCCATCCAGGTGTTGATTTCGTCCTGGCGAGCGATAGCGAGCCAGCATTATATGGAGAAATCCGGCTTCGCCGGAGAAATTTTTCTCGAAAAATTTAGCTTGCTGTCAAAACAAAAATATATACAGTATATGCTGGCTCGCTACCGATCGCCAGGAAAATATTGACACCTGGATGGGGGTAAACGTCTTAAAACAGTAGGCTGAATGGGCCGAATGGATACAAGCCAAAGAGAGAGGGAGAGAAAGATAAACAAAAGCGAGGTGGGCTCCCTTAAAGCATGTCAGAATATATGTCAGTGTTTTAATTAGCCACATAACATGTTGATGATAATGAGGAGTTGAATGTGTGTGTGTGTGTATGTGTGTGTATGTGTGTTTGTGTTTGTGTTTGTGTGAGAGAGAGTGAGATCGTGAGCTTGTATGAACTGTATCCAAACTAAAGAGAAAAAGGCTCTATGCACACACACACACACACACACACACACACACACACACACACACACACTCACATTTTCTCACACTTTCCCGCTCACTGTCACTCACGCTCTCTCTCTCTCTCTCTCTCTCTCACCTGAGCTCAATCAATGGCTATTCTCAGTTGATGTTATTTAAATCTAGACAGAAATTGCGACGGATAACGAATTTCGCCCTGTTCTACCTTCCAGCGTCACCACCACCATTTAGGGGGGAGCTACTTGTTTTTTCTGGACCCCCTTCTCCCTCATGTTTAGATCCATTAATTTTTCAATTTTAAGCCGGTCGTTCACTAGTTAGGCGATTTTGAGACCTTTCGCCCCATTACTTTGTCAATATTAAGACCTTTCGTGCCGTTTAGGTGTCGATATTTTTCTAGCAAGCGATAGCGAGCCTTTAATTTGTTAAGGAATCGGCCTTCGGCCGGGACAGTTTTCTACCGAAAAATGTACACATATATCTCGAAAGGGGGTATAGCGGATGTTTTTTTTTTTAAGCTTGATGGAGGTCTAACGAGGAAACTCAAAATTAAATAAATACATGAATAAGTAGCCCCAAAACAAGCACTAGCCCCTTAGTATTACCATATATCCGCTCTGATAATACCCTCCTTCCAACATATGCAAACAAGGATTAGGGTAGAGTCACACGTACGCTTTTACCGGCAATTCACGATCGGCAACTCTCTTTTGGCAATAATTAGGGGCTACTTCTGTTGACATTAAGCTCTATTTACTTTTAACATTGTGGTTCTATTTTGGCAATATTTACTTTTGTTGACATCATGGCTCTATTTATGGCCATATTTACTTTAGTTGACATCATGGCTCTATTTTGGCAATATTTACTTTAGTTGACATTATGGCTCTATTTTGACAATATTTACTTTAGTTGACATTATGGCTCTATTTTGGCAATATTTACTTTAGTTGACATTAAGGCTCTATTTTGGCAATATTTACTTTAGTTGACATTATGGCTCTATTTTGGCAATATTTACTTTAGTTGACATTATGGCTCTATTTTGGCAATATTTACTTTAGTTGACATTAAGGCTCTATTTTGGCAATATTAACTTTTGTTGACATTTTCACGTGTGTGAGACAGTTTCACCCATACAGCACTCCTGGAAAGGGTAGTGTCAAAAGTATTTCGTCTCTTCAACTCACTTCCCACCTCGATTTTTGTTTTCTCTTTCTTTCCCTCTCTCTTTGGCTTGTATCCATTCGGCCCCATTCAGCCTACTGTTTTAAGACGTTTACCCTAATCCAGGTGTCAATATTTTCCAGGTGAGCGGTAGCGAGCCAACATATACGTTTTTGTTTTGAGAGCAAGCTAAATTTGTAAATTTTTCGATAGAAAAATGTCTCCGGCGAAGCAGGATTTCTCCATACAAAGCTGGCTCGCTATCGCTCGACAGGAAGATATCGACACCTGGATGGGGATAAACGTCTTAAATCAGTTGCCTGAATGGGGCCGAACGGATACAAACCAAAGAGAGAGGGAGAGAAAGATTAACAAAAAGCAGGTGACCCCCCTTAATGATTCTCTCCAGTGTCTCTCTACTCGCCGCAATATTGCATCTTGCTCTCCCTACCACCGCTATTACAATAATCAATGTTCTCCAGAGCTTTCTCAGTGTATACCTCCTACCTTACGAAGGGTAAGGGGAGGCAGTTGGTTTTTCGAGTCCTTCTCCTCCCTCATGTTTAGCCTTATTTGTTATGAGATTTCAGGACATTCGCCTCATCAGGTTAGTGATTTTCAGACCGTTTGCCCCATTCCTTTGCCAATATTAAGACCTTTCGTGCCATTTAG
>CM064492.1:19055610-19058110 GCA_032716605.1 Paralithodes platypus | reverse complement strand
TTGGAAACTGGTAATTAAAATCGTACTAACTAGTAAGCTTGGATAAATATATAAAGGCGTCGCCGGTACAGAAAGGGGGTTAAACTTGATTTACTGATCTATTTCAATTGGCATACTGTTCAATCACTGTACAGGAATATTATATGACCCTTAGATGTTCCTTTCGCTAAGCTGTAATAAAATCGAGTATTGTTAGTGGCCAGTACTGCAGGGGGGATCGAATATATCATTAATCGATATATTACGGGAATTACAAAGGAATACACAATAAGGTACAAGCAACAACAGACACGTAATGGGGTCCCCCTTACTAGGATGCTTGAAAAAAAAAAACATAAAAAGATTAAAGATGGCCCCCACAGCCATCACACTGAAGGGCCAGATCAATCCCAGAAAGTTCTGTGGTCAGATAATACCCCATTATAGTAACTCTACTGTACGATACCAAAAAACCGGCCACATCACTCGGGCCACCACAGGCAGTGACTCGGGGGTTTCATGGCGAAGATATTGGTGTCAAGATGCGACTATTTGGAAGGTCCATGACTGTATGGCAACTCCACAACACCTCTAGGCAATATATTCCATAAGTTGACCACGTCTGTTCCAAACAAAAAAAAGTGTGTCAGCTTCATTGTGAATGAAATTGCCCTTTGCCGACAATGTTGTTTAATCATTATTCCTCTGTGTAATCTGAGTTAGTCCTAGTGAATGAAGTACTTAGCTTGCATTGAAAGGACTCTTTTGACTGGGGGATTTTTCCCCCAAAAAGTCGGCCGTCTCTATGGATGTATAACTCTCCTACTTCTCCCTAATCAGTCTACTTTCGTCCTTCACGTGTATAGGGTCTACAATATTACCATTTATTCTATATGTTCTCTAGTCTTCTAACTAGCTTCGTTTGTTAGTCTCCTGTTAATTGTACTCCTCTATTTCTCTTCACAGTTATACTAATTACGTATTCTATATTCTATAAGTTTTTCTTCACTGCAACACTCTCTTTATTGTATCGCCTATTTTGCTTTCACGTATATACCTCTATTGTTATACTCTATGTGTCTTCACTGCACACTCTCTTTATTGTATACTCTCTATTTGGCTTCACTATGAGTACTCTATTGTATACTCTATTTGCTTCACTGCACACTCCTCTTTTATTGTATACTACCTCCTCTATTTGCTTCACTGTATACTCTATTGTATCTCTATTTGCTTTCACTGCCAACTCTCCATTTATTGTATACTCCTCATTTGCTTCACTGTATACTCTATTTGTATACTCTATTTGCTTCACTGCACTTGCACACTCTCTTCTTTGATTGGTATACTCTCTAGTTTGCTTCACCACTGTCTACTCTATTGTATACTCTCTATTTGCTAAATCACTGGCACACTCCTTTTAGTTGTATACTCTCTATTTGCTTCACTCTGCACCTTCTCTTTATTGTAATCTCTCTATTTGGCTTCACTGTATACTCTCGTTTTTTATCTATATACTCTATTTTCTTTCACTGTAATACTCCTCTTTATTTTATACTCCTCGTTTATTTTATATTCTCTATTAATCTGTTCTTCAACAACTGGTATACTATCCCGATATTTTACTGATACACTCGTCTATTTGCTTCACACTGTCAATACTCTATTTGGCGTCAACTGTATACTCTATTCTATACACAACTTTCTTCTATGGGGGGCGGGGCTGGGGTCGCTTCACACTGTAAACTCACCTCTCTTTAGATTTTATACTCTCTCCTCGTGATTAGAGATTCAGATTGCTTCACCCTGTAAACAAATCCCGACCTAAAATTCGATATACACGTCTATTTTGCATTGATCAACACTGTATCAAAACTCTCTTTATTTTATAACTCTCCTAATTTTGGCTTCACTGTGAATACTCTATTAAATTCATACAACTAGACACTACTCTATTTGCTTCACTTCAACTTCGTATACTCTCTTTCTTTATACTCTCATTATTCTTGCACTTCCGTACATCACTGTATACTCTATTCTCGATACCAACAACTCTCAATGTTCTTCTTTTTGTGCCTCTCACACCTCAAACCACGTGTAATACCTTCTACTTTCTATACAGCATCTATTTGCTTTCACTTGTAATACTCTCTTTATTTTTATACTCTTATTTGACTATCACTGTATACGATTTTTATTGTATACTCTCCATTTCTTTCACATGTCATACTTTCCTTTATTTTATACTCTATTCATTGATTCACTGTATACCTCTCTTTATTTTATATTCTATTTGCTTTCACTGTATCATAATCTCTCTAATTCTATAGCTCTTTTACTCTTCCCCTGATTGTATCTTGGTCCTGGTGCTTCGTTATCTATCCTCTTTTATTTACACATAATAAATCCCACAGATTTGTTAACGTACATCTCCTCAAATCAATATGTTTAGGTCAATAAGGTTGCGATATTAATATACTTTTGTTTTATTGTCGTGCATGTATGATTAACCCCCCCCCTT
>CM064492.1:19008221-19055510 GCA_032716605.1 Paralithodes platypus | reverse complement strand
GAGGGAATTACCATCTAAACTATGTCATCTTCCCTCTGATCAAGCGAACCAACTAATCTCTGTTTTATCTCAGTCTCCCATGTGTTCCGTGATACTCCAGGGCTCACTTCTTTGGCCGTGCACGACATCGACGTAGGGGAGGCAACTCCCATTAAACTATCCCCCTACCGTGTCTCGCCACAACGCAGGAGTATACTGCAGGTCGAGCTTGACTTAATTTTTTCAAACCAGCTGATCACAAGGGCCTTCAGCCAGTGGAGTAGTCCGGTCATACTTGTGCCGAAGCCAGACGGGAGCCATGGTTTTGTAGGGACTATAGGCAAGCCAATGCTGTCACAAAGAACGATACCTACCCCCTCCCACGGATCAAGGATTGCGTTTACCAGTTGGGCCTCATGCAGCAGTAAGTATAATTTAATGAGAGGATTTTGGCAATTAGCTCTCCCTTGTAGCGAGGTAAATATCATGCTTTTGTAGTGCGCTTTTAAGCCTTCAGCTGTGAGATGCCTTGCAGTTCGAATAACGCTCCAGCTACGTTCCGGCTATGTTCTGATGTGGTACCTGGAGACGTTGCCTACTTTGGGTGATATCCTTATTATATCCTCATTATAATCTTGCTGTTGCCAATCTGGTGGTGAATCTATTTATGTATTATGTTTAATATTATGTACTATACTCCTTAAACTCTTTTCTAGGGGGGAGGTCTGACATACGGAGCCCTGTATGTTAATTTAAGAGTTAGAATTAGAGTTGAAGGAGCCCACTACCCAAACGGTGAAGCAGACTAGCGAACGAGCGAGTGGGCAAACCATCTCGCCCCATACCAGCATGCTAGCCCCATACCTCGATGACCGATGCTATGACGTATGATCGACGCCAGGAGCTGTGAATGGACCTCGCACCTGTTATGTGATTCGAGGAGCTATGATTGGCGCCGGCACCACCCGCCGCCTCCTGATTCGTTCCTACACCATCATTGTTTGGTATATAAGACCCGAGTTGTGGGCATTCAAATCAGTCTCATTTGGAGTTGGGGAAGGTGAACTTGCAGCTGGAGGAAGACGGGGTGAAGTATTATAATGGGATTGTGACTGTCAGTCAGATTATATAAATGTGTGTTAAGTGTGTTCGGTGTAAACACTTACGTTATGTTGGTTAGTGAGATATGTGATTGGGAATTAACGTGGTCTATTATGTGTTTAACTATTTGATTGACGTGAACACTACTATTATGTGTTTAACTATTTAATTGGGAATTAACGTGAACACTACTATTATGTGTTTAACTATTTGATTGCGAATTAACGTTAATGCTATTATGTGTTTAACTATTTTTGTAACGTTAATGCTACTATTATGTGTTTAACTATTTGATTGCGAATTAACGTTAACGCTACTATTAGTACTTAACTATTTTAGTTGACTAACTTGTGGACTAAAGCAACTCTTTAAGTAATTGGGTTATGATGAAAGTAATACTATTGTTTTATATTAATACTTACGAGTTCTTTCATTTTCTTTGAATTAAGCTTACTATGCTTAATGGTGCTTAGTACAGTGATGCTATTGTCTCGTATTAGTAATATCGCCTTAGACTAACATGGCTGTGTTAATATTACTTCTAGTGATTTCCTAAGCTGAAGAAAATTCTTTTGCTTCAAAATATTATATTTTGCTTTTCATATTATTTGAGTGAGACCTGAATCGAATCTATGAAACGATCCTGTAACTTTATTTACTCATAATCAAATGTTACGTGGTTAAGAAATAAATTTAACTAATTATTAAATATATATCTAACTTTTTATGTGACTTTGATATTACTCCTGATGATAATAATAATATAATACTATTAACGTAAGACAAGAACCAAGAATAATTACATTAAATATAAATAAAAGGACATAGAAGAAAACTATCTATTCATTTCAAAAAGGGTAAGAGACAGAAATATTCTTACTTTAATATTTATCTTTCAAGACTTTTTATAAAATTAATAGTCCTTCTTTAGCTATAACTTATTCGGTTCATAACCATAGCCTACTAAGCTTCGGTTAAATAATAATTCTTTATAAATACTACATGACTTTAATTAGTTTCAGTATTTTTCATAATTAAGAGTATCAGTCAATAAAGGATACTAAGTCCTAAGATCCAAAAGGAAAGGAAGCAACAACAGGAAATTATTTTATTAGATTTTACTTTTGTTTTGCCTTCAGCTGACTGATACCTTAATATATATCTCTGTGCTATCTAGATTCATCAAGTTAACCACTTGAGGATCAAGATACGTAACAATATATATATATACATATATATATATAGGTTTGTGTGTGTGTGTGTGTGTGTGTGTGTGTGTGTGTGTGTGTGTGTGTGTGTGTGTGTGTGTGTGTGTGTGTGTGTGTTGTGTGTATACAGAATGTCCCAGGAAGAAAGGGGATAACTTTGGGAAATTATATAACAAGATATTTTAGACATAAAATGTTGTATAACAAAAAGTCTAAATCTCAACCATTACAGATATATTGAAGGTTTTATGTAGTGGGCTCCCCTGCATCACTCTAATGGACTCTTCCATTACTAGATAGTTTCTAACTGGTCCAAAGTGAACTAGTATGTCTATTATAATTTTCCAACTTACAGAATTATAACATTTTTATAACAAGATGGTCAAATAATTGCAGGTAGATGGAGATATGGTAGACACTCGGACAGCTATAAGCCAGTTTCATGGGGAAATAGTTAAGAAAATGCCATTTTCAACATGCATTATCTCTATGCCGATTGAGATTTGGAATATTTCTTATGTAACATTTTGGGCTTAGAATACCTTGTTTTATAATTTCCCAAAGTTATGCCCTTTCCTCCTGGGACACCCTGTACACACACACACACACACACACATATACAGTATATATATATATATATATATATATATATATATATATATATAATTATATATATATATATATATAAATATATAAATATATATATATATATATACCGTATATGTATATATATATATATATATATATATATATATATATATATATATATATATATATACATATACAGTATATATATATATATATATATATATATATATATATATAAGGCTAGAAAACGGAAAAGATAACAAAATATAAAACTATCAAATAGTTGACGTAAACAAAAAAATATTGTACTGTACCAGAAGCAGTAAGAAAGACGGACAACTTGACAGACTGCCTGAAACACCATTCACTAAGCTCTCTCTCTCTCTCTCTCTCTCTCTCTCTCTCTCTCTCTCTCTCTCTCTCTCTCTCTCTCTCTCTCTCTCTCTCTCTCTCTCTCTCTCTCAAAACAACGGGGGAAGCGAAACGAAAAGTTAAAACTGCTCCTTTTCATTCCCTCCGTCGATTCATACCCACTAGCAGCCGATTACGTGGTGTTGAGGGTGGTATTGTTGGTGTAGATAGTGGTAATAGTGGTGTAGGTGGTGGTATTGGTGGCATAGGTGGTGGTATTGGTGGTGTAAGTGGTGGTCTAGGTGGTGGTATTGGTGGTGTAGGTGGTGGTATTGGTAGTGTAGGTGGTGGTACTGTTGGTGTAGGTGGTGGTATTGATGGTATTGGTGGTGGTATTGGTGGCATAGGTGGTGGTATTGGTGGTGTAAGAGGTGGTGTAGGCGGTGGTATGGGTGGTTTAGGTGGTAGTATTGGTGGTGTAGGTGGTGGTATTGGTGGTGTAGTGGGTGGTATATGTGGTGTAGTGGGTGATATTTGTGGTATAGTCGGTGGTATTGGTGGTGTAGGTGGCGGCATCGGTGGTGTAGGTAGTGGTATTGGTGGTGTAATGGGTGGTTTTGTGGTGTAGGTGGTGGTATTGGTGGTGTAGGTTAGTAGTTGGTGATATATGATATTTGCGGTGGTAGTGGTCCATGGTATAAATGGTGGTGTTGGTGGTGGTATTGTTGGTGGTGGCATTGTTGGTGGTGGTATTGTTGGTGGTGGCATTGTTGGTGGTGGTATTGTTGGTGGTGGTAATGTTGGTGGTGCATGGTATAGAGGATGGTGTTGGTGGTGGTGGTATTGTTGGTGGTGCATGGTATAGAGGATGGTGTTGGTGGTGGTATTGTTGTGGTGTGCGGTATAGATGGTGGTGTTATTGTTGGTGGTGGTGCATGGTATAGATGGTGGTGTTGGTGGTGGTATTGTTGGTGGTGCACGGTATAGATGGTGGTGGTATTGTTGGTGGTGGTGCATGGTATAGATGGTGGTGTTTGTGGTGGTATTGTTGGTGGTGCATGGTATAGTTGGTGGTGGCATTATTGGTGGTGCACGGTATAGATGGTGGTATTGTAGGTGGTGGTGCATGGTATAGATGGTGGTGTTGGTGGTGGTATTGTTGGTGGTGGTGCATGGTATAGATGGTGGTGTTGGTGGTGGTATTGTTGGTGGTGGTGCATGGTATAGATGGTGGTGTTGGTGGTGGTATTGTTGGTGGTGGTGCATGGTATAGATGATGGTGGTATTGTTGGTGGTGGTGCATGGCATAGATGGTGGTGATGCATGATATAGATGGTGGTGTTGGTGATGGTATTGTTGGTGGTGATGCATGGTATAGATGGTGGTGTTGGTGGTGATGCATGATATAGATGGTGGTGTTGGTGGTGGTATTGTTGGTGGTGGTGCATGGTATAGATGGTGGTGTTGGTGGTGGTGCATGGCATAGATGGTGGTGTTGGTGGTGATGCATGATATAGATGGTGGTGTTGGTGGTGGTATTGTTGGTGGTGGTGCATGGTATAGATGGTGGTGTTGGTGGTGGTGCATGGCATAGATGGTGGTGGTATTGTTGGTGGTGATGCATGATATAGATGGTGGTGTTGGTGGTGGTATTGTTGGTGGTGGTGCATGGTATATATGGTGGTGTTGGTGGTGATGCATGGTATAGAATCTATAGATGGTGGTATTGGTGGTGGTGCATGGTATAGATGGTGGTGTTGGTGGTGGTGCATGGCATAGATGGTGGTGTTGGTGGTGATGCATGATATAGATGGTGGTGTTGGTGGTGGTATTGTTGGTGGTGGTGCATGGTATAGATGGTGGTGTTGGTGGTGATGCATGATATAGATGGTGGTGTTGGTGGTGGTATTGTTGGTGGTTGTGCATGGTATAGATGGTGGTGTTGGTGGTGATGCATGGTAGAGAATCTATAGATGGTGGTATTGGTGCTGTTGGTGGTGGTGCATGGTATAGATGGTGGTGTTGGTGATGGTGTTGTTGGTGGTGATGCATGGTATAGATGGTGGTGTTGGTGGTGATGCATGATATAGATGGTGGTGTTGGTGGTGGTATTGTTGGTGGTGGTGCATGGTATAGATGGTGGTGTTGGTGATGGTATTGTTGGTGGTGATGCATGGTATAGATGGTGGTGTTGGTGGTGATGCATGATATAGATGGTGGTGTTGGTGGTGGTGTTGGTGGTGGTGCATGGCATAGATGGTGGTGGTATTGTTGGTGGTGATGCATGATGTAGATGGTGGTGTTGGTGGTGGTATTGTTGGTGGTGGTGCATGGTATAGATGGTGGTGTTGGTGGTGATGCATGGTATAGAATCTATAGATGGTGGTATTGGTGCTGTTGGTGGTGGTGCATGGTATAGATGGTGGTGTTGGTGGTGGTGCATGGCATAGATGGTGGTGTTGGTGGTGATGCATGATATAGATGGTGGTGTTGGTGGTGGTATTGTTGGTGGTGGTGCATGGTATAGATGGTGGTGTTGGTGGTGATGCATGGTATAGAATCTATAGATGGTGGTATTGGTGCTGTTGGTGGTGGTGCATGGTATAGATGGTGGTGTTGGTGGTGGTGCATGGCATAGATGGTGGTGTTGGTGGTGGTGCATGGTATAGATGGTGATGGTGGTGGTATTGTTGGTGGTGTTGCATGGTATAGATGGTGGTATTGTTGGTGGTGGTGCATGGTATAGATGGTGGTGTTGTTGGTGGTGGTGCATGGTATAGATGGTGATGGTGGTGGTATTGTTGGTGGTGGTACATGGTATAGATGGTGATGGTGGTGGTATTGTTGGTGGTGGTGCATGGTATAGATGGTGGTATTGTTGGTGGTGGTGCATGGTATAGATGGTGGTATTGTTGCTGGTGGTGCATGGTATAGATGGTGGTGGCATTGTTGGTGTCGGTGCATGGTATAGATGGTATTGTTGGTGGTGGTGCATGGTATAGATGGTGGTATTGGTGTTGTTGGTGGTGGTGCATGGTATAGATGGTGATGGTGGTGGTATTGTTGGTGGTGGTGCATGGTATAGATGGTGGTATTGTTCGTGGTGGTGCATGGTATAGATGGTGGTGGCATTGTTGGTGTCGGTGCATGGTATAGATGGTGTTGTTGGTGTTGTTGGTGGTGGTGAATGGTATAGATGGTGGTGGTGGTGGTGGTATTGTTGGTGGTGTACAGTATACAGTATATGGTAGTAATGGTTGTGGTATTATTGGTGGTGGTGCATGATATAAATGGTGGTGTTGGTGGTGGTATGGTTGTTGGTGCATGGTATAGAGGGTGGTATATAGATGGTGGTGATGGTGGTGGTATTGTTGGTGGTGCATGATATAAATGGTCGTGTTGGTGGTGGTATTGTTGGTGGTACATGGTATAGAGGTTGGTATTAGTAGTGGTATTATTATGGACAGAAGCTAGATGTATCCTGCTGGAGGATATTTTTCTATAAGTACGTGATGGATTGGAAAAAACCCTCATATGAGATATATCCATAGTCTGTAAAGCAAAATGGTTCATAAGGTTTTATGACCTCATGGAGTAGTGGATATCGTAGCCCAGCCTTTATCCACGATGTTATAGGTTCGAATCCTGATCAGGGAGATATATGCATATACCGTTTAAGTGTGTGCGTGTGTGTGTGTGTATGTGTGTATGTGTATGTCGCTGTGTTGTTTTCTTCCACATCACACACGCGTCTCAAGCCCTCCTAAAGCCAATCTCGCATTAAGTTTACTATGGATTCTTTCCCTTGGCCTTAAGGGAGGTCACCTGCTTTTTTTCTCTCCTTTTCTCTCTTTCCCTGGCTTGTATCCATTCGGTCCCATTCAGCCAACTGTTTTAAGACGTTTATTCCCATCCAGGTGTCGATTTCTTCCTGGCGAGCGATAGCGAGCCAGCATTGTATGGAGAAATCCGGCTTCGCCAGAGACATTTTTCTGTCGAAAAATTTACAAATTTAGATTGCTGTCAAAATAAAAATTTATATATGCTGGCTCGCTACCCCTCGCCAAGAAAATATAGACACCTGGATGAGGGTAATCGTCTTCAAACAGTAGGCTGAATGTGGCCGAATGGATACAAGCCAAAGAGAGAGGGAGAGAAAGAGAAAAAAACGAGGTGGGCTCACTTAACGTTTTCTATTCGCCTTGTTGCTGTCTGTTAGCTAGAAGGTCAATATGTCAAGTTTGGAAGATGTGTGTGTGTGTGTGTGTGTGTGTGTGTGTGTGTGTGTGTGTGTGTGAGAGAGAGAGAGAGAGAGTGTGAGTGTGTGAGAGTGAGTTTGTGTGAGTGTTTGTTTGCGTGTGGTTTGGAAGATGTGTGTGTGTGTGTGTGTGTGTGTGTGTGTGTGTGTGTGTGTGTGTGTGAGAGAGAGAGAGAGTGTGAGTGAGTTTGTGTGAGTTTTGTTTGCGTGTGGTTTGGAAGATGTGATTGTGCGTGTGTGTGTGAGTGTGAGAGAGAGAGAGTGAGAGCGAGTTTGTGTGAGTGTTTGTTTGCGTGTGTTTTGGAAGATGTGTGTGTAGGTGTGTGTGTGTGTGAGAGAGAGAGAGAGGACGAGAGCGAGAGTGAGTTTGTTTGAGTGTTGTAGGCAAAAGGTCACTGTTAAGTTTGGGAGAGAGTTTGTGTGTGTGTGTAACATTGTGGTCTTTCATGACTTTCCTAAATAGTGGAGCTTCCTTAAATGTGATAATATAATATACATTTCCAATGTTTTACTATTATAATTATGTGTTTAAATTTATGCCCTTCTAGTTTTGATTATTATAGTCAAGTTGTTATATTATTCACGCTCAACATGTTTAACTTAGCCGGATCACACGAGAGCTTTTATAGTCAACATTCGATGGTTAACATTTCTGGAATATTTTGCACTGGTATCGGACACTAGACTGATGGTAGATGAATTTAGGTAACCAACATATTTTAAATGCTGACCTCTTAAGCTGCCAGACCAGTGTTGAGGATAAATGTTGAGGGAAAAAGTGCTCGTGTGATCCGGCTTGACCAATATTGGCAGTCGATAAGAAAAGGTAAGATCAAAGGTCCGAAAACCAACCACTTTCATATATTTAGCCCCCAGATGTTAGCCCAATCACTATGTAATCCTATTTTGTTCTTTTTCCTTCTTTTTTTATTAATTTATTTGTTGCTTGACTTCACAAATCTAAAACTATTGCACTATGTTGTATTATCATTGTTATCATTATTATTACTAGGGGTTCGAGCCCTGCGGGGAACCCCTATTGTAATCATTAAATCTTCTTATTCTTCCAAATTATTTTTCCAAGCCGGTTTTTACGCATTAACTCCAGAACAGTTTTTTGGTTCGGGATCAAACTTTCACACAAGGTGCGTTTTTGTATTGGGCAACTGTTGATATACTAAACATCCGAAATGGCGGCCAAACAGGTCCGTGGCAGCCCATTTCCCGAAAAATTTGAAACATAAAAATACCGTCTCTCCCAATCATAGGAAATTATTGGGCTTTGGCATATGGACTCCACTACTAATGCTCCGCAAATGTTATGGAAAAGGTTTTGCTTTGCACATGTTTTTTTTTTTCGGCAATCTTGAAAACAAATCGAAAATACTTAAAATCCACATCTTGAAAACTATGCGGATGAGGATGAACAAAGCCATGTTTGCGTAGTTGGGTGAGGCTCGCAATTCCGAACGTTTTGGTACCAAAAGAATATAAATTAGTGAAATAGTTTGGCCGCAGCATTGAAAACTGTCCATTCATAAATTACTTTAAAACAGTATTAGCTACCCACACAACGTTTTCAGTCTTCAGTCTATAGGTTTCCCCGCATCCCCTAGTTTTGTTTAATAATAGTAATATTAATCATTCAGATCCATAAATTTTTTAAATTTAACTCTCAAAATAGTTAGAGCCCCTACGAATACCAACAATTATTTAACCAACCTACCTATACATACCTACCCTACCAAATAATAATGATAATTCAAATTGATTCTTGGCGAATAGCAGAGTATTGACTAAGGTTTTTAATAATTCATCCCTTTGCCAAATGCTTAGTTTAATAACAAAATTCTAGACCTTCAAAGTTTTGACAATTTTTGGTGTGGTGTGACTTACCTTCCCTCCTCCCTCAAACAGCAAGCAACGTGCCCTTACCTCCCTCCTCCCTCATATATTTTACTTGATCAACATCCACTCTAGTGAACTTTCGGTATTTAGTTTATTCGGCTTAATACTATTTATTCAAATAAAATAGAAACCTATCACGATTTGTGTCTAATACAACCATAGACAGTGCTATTACACATTATTTGAACATGATGTCGAATTTATCAGTTGCTGTTTACCTTGAACAGTCATGATAGAACCGAAAGCTTCTCTTGCCGTGTAGTACGCAAAGATGGCAGGGTTGCTTGGGCCTCCCCATACTGAACTGTTACCAAGTCAGAGGTAACTTCCATAATGTATTATAACCCTGGACACAATAATATACCACTAAATCATACAAATATCACTACAAAAAAAATAGGAAAATACTATATTAATGCTCTAGGTATTTGAAATTATGCAAATGAGTAAAATCCAGTATGATATAATGATTGTGGAGTTGTTTCGTATCTGGCAAAATTGTCAAGATTTTCGGATTTGTCGGTGCCGCTTACCAATTTTGTTTGTTTTTTGTTTTAGCAGCTTGTGGCCTGAGCTGCTAACATTCCGAGCAACTGCACATATAGGCCTAGGCCTAAATAGGCCTACCAAGAAGAAAATTCGGGAAACAATATTTCATTTTGAAGTTCGAATATCAAGCTGTTGTTAGCAGAATGTATAGAATATGAAGAGGAAAGAAACGAACAAAGTTGGGGTCCTTGGGAACATAAGGTGGTAGGAAATAAAACAGAGAGATGACAAGAGGGGTAGGGGCATTATTGGCGGTGCTATTGGGCTACATATTATTTGAACATGATATATGACCATAGACGGTCGTTCCTTTAAATCATCGTCCATACCAATCACGAAAAATATAGACCTAGGCTAGCCTAATAAAAAAATAAAATAATAATGGCGACGTACGGGGCGATGATCAGTACAGTTGGTGCAATATATTGTATTCTTTTTTCCGTCTTGGTGGTGTAATGTTTAAGGTGTCTAAAAATCTGTGTGTGATAACCCGGGTTCGAATCCTGGTGGATCACATAGGCTTATATGCTTTCATTAATTTCATTGGAGGTGTTTGGTGTGGTGAAATTAATAAAAAATTGAGGTAAGAGTTGTGTCATCGGGCGTACCACTACCGACATACAACATAAATCATCTATTTATACTTAACCTAACTAAAAAAACCTAACCTAACCTAGTATTCTCATTACTACATGAATACTAGGTTAGGTTAGCTTAGGTTGTTTGGTTAGGTTAATGTTTTAGAGAGGAGTTATGCTGTATGTCGGTAGTGGTACGCCCGATAACACAACTCTTACCAAAATAGATTATCAGTAGGTTCAGGGATATTTCGTAGCAAGGCCGTTCTAAATGATCTGTGCCCCATGAATATTCTTTCCTCTCACTTAAACATTAGGCTACCAGGGATGGATGTATATTCCGGGAGTACGGTCGTCATGTTTACATAGCATAGGGCGATCACCGTGGTTAACTTCGTGTCTATTTTGACGGCGATTAATTTGGTTATTTGCCTCCTGCTGGCAATATATATGATGATGACAACATGTCATGGGGCGATGAGGGGGGCCCCCTCAACATATTATTGTATCCAATGGCATTCAAAATAGACGGGAACATGATTGCAAAGGTCCGACGCCTCCCCCGCCGCCGCCGCCGCCGTCAAGTTTACATTTGTCGATCGCTGTGGTTAAGTTCGCGTATATTTTGACGGCGATTTTTTTGGTAATTTGCCCCCTGCTGGCAATATATATATTATGATGACAATATGTCATGGGGCGGTGAGGGGGGGCTTTGATATTATTGTATCCAAAGGCAGTCAAAATAGACGGGAACATGATGACAAAGTTCCGACGCCACTACGCGTAGTGTAAACAAGGCTGGCGGTACACCCGCACTTAACATTCTTGCCGGCTACCATAGTGCGGTGGGAATATGAACATGATTAGATTAATATCCAGTATTCGAGAATGGATAATAAGTAATAGGCATGTGCATAAACCTTTAACCGTCTTGGTGGTGTAATGGTTAAGGTGTCTAAAAATCTGTGTGTGATAACCCGGGTTCGAATCCTGGTGGATCACATAATTATATGCTTTCATAAATTTAATTGGAGGTGTTTGGTGTTGTGGTGAAATTAATAAAAAATAGATTCATGCATAAAACTTATTTTCCGGAAATTAAAACCTATATGAATAGGTTAGCCTTTAGGCAAGGCCTATCGGCAAGAGTTGTGTTATCGGGCGTATCACCTGACCGGGTATAGGCTATCCTAGTGTTTACTAATTTATACCCCTTTGAAAGCACATTAGCCGGGTAGGATGTAGTTACCGGGTGTATCGCCAGCCTTGTTTACACTACGCGTAGTGGCGTCGGACGCTTGCCATCCTGTTCCTGTCTATTTAGACTGCCTTTGGATACAATAATATGTTAAGGGGGGCTTTGCCCCCCTCACCCCCCATGACATATTGTCATCATCTTATATATTTCCAACAGGGGGCAAATAACCGAAATAAATCGCCGTCAAAATAGACGCGAACTTAACCACGGCGTTCGACAAATGTAAGCGTCCGACGTTTGCAATCATGTTCTCGTCTATTTTGAATGCCAATGGATACAATAATATGTTGAAGGGGGCTTTGCGCCCCCTCAACCCCCCATGACATATTGTCATCGTCATATTGCCAGCAGGGCAACTGAAAAAATCACCGTCAAAATAGACGCGAAGTTAACCGCAGCGATCGCTCTAT
Source organism: Paralithodes platypus (assembly GCA_032716605.1). Lineage (NCBI taxonomy): Eukaryota > Metazoa > Arthropoda > Malacostraca > Decapoda > Lithodidae > Paralithodes > Paralithodes platypus. The sequence continues at coordinate 19,043,322 of CM064492.1, read as the reverse complement.
GTAAACATGATGACCGTACACCCGGAAACTACATCCATCCCCCATTAGCCTAACCTAACAACCTTACCTAACCTATCCTAGTATTATGGGTGGGGGCTGCCGCCCCCACACCCCCGCTATTTGACATCAACTCACGTGTTTACAAGACGTACGCCCGGTAACACAACTCATTCCGGCCTATATCACAATTTTTTTGCTTGGCCTAAATTTGCTGGACAATATGATTGTATAATAGGCCTAATATGTACAAATCGCACCACAGGTTTTGTGTTTTGTATTATTTTTTGTTTTTCTTTGTTTTCTATTAGCCTAGTGATTTAGGCCTATGCCTTAAATTAATATTTTACCATTAGGCTTGCTTTGTCAAGCCTACCGACGCTGTCGGACGAAAGCGGTTAAATTATGCCGATGAGTAGGCTAGGCTATAATGACTGATTTCAAATTAAGTTTGTGTGGTAAGTAATCTCCTCATAACATGTATTTATACGTATTCTCCTCAAATAATGTGTATTTATTGGATATATTTTGCGGGAAATGGGTACTTTATGGGTGACTGGACGAATGTGGAACAAAGTGTGGTACCGTCACTGACGGTACCACACTTTGCTCCACATTCGTTCAGGTCTGTCACTGTATCTGTTTAATAATTTGGTCCATATTAATGTCATAAAGTAGGTCAAAATAATGGTTTGAGGGTCCAAGATGGCCGAGTCTGGTACGACCTAAGCCTATTTCCCATTGAAAACTATGTTAAACACTGTCTACGTATCCGCAAAACCACGCATACGTGGAAGGGGGCTGGTACGACCTAGGCGCGAATACCAGGAGTGCACTGTACCAGACTCAGGCAGAAGGCTTAACTTTTCAAAATAGGGGCGTGTTCAAGAGCGAGATTTAGAACGCTACAGTATTCTTAGCGCGATTTTGGGCTTATTGAACGGAATTGGTAGCTCTTTCGCGCTACATAAGCAAACTGGGTGGTTGCCATGGTTATGTTTATACTAGCGTCAGTGAGGATGGTGTTAGCAGGCTTAGTAGTAAGGCGTACCGTCCACTTTGTTTACATAGTCGCGCGCTCGCAGTTACGTTCGCGTCTAATTTGACTTTTTTACAAAATTATGCCACTGCCACATACTAAGAACCTTCCAAGCAAGGGACCCAAACACCCTGTGGAGAGCCTTAAATATCCCCCATATATATTACTGCTCCCAACTTTGGGCCCCCCCCCCCCTAAACAATATCATAATTATAATGCAACTAGAGGGCCTCCAAAGAACTTTCACCTCCTACATACGAAGAACTCAAGATCAACAAGGGAAAACAGAAAAACTAGATTGCCTAGGTCACCTACCAAGTGGGAAAGCTAAATATTGATGTAGACGGTAATTCCCATTAAATTATTTGTATCATTGGTATTAGCTAAGGGTAAAATTCTAGCGCTGGTTTCACTCAGATTTTGTGAGTTTTAAGTGTGGAAAAAGACAACAGCCTCATTTCGATATTTGGCTTGGGTTTTCTTGATTTATAAACCCAAAGGCTAAATCCCCATTTATCAAAAACTTGGTGATTTTGAAAAGTATAAACACCCAGTAACCTAGACCTAGTATATTGAATACAAGACTAACCCAGTCTAACCCTCACCTAACACCTAGTATATTGGATACAAGACTAACCCTCATCTAACACCTACAATGTGTCCGTAGTACCTAGTACATGGGATACAACGTTATTTCAATATTTGGCTTGGGTTTTATAGATTTACAGACCCATAGGCCTAGGCTAAACCCCAAATTTTTACCCTCACCAAATTATGTCCCTCAATCAGTAGGCTACACCTTTGGTATCCAGAGGTTTCACTCCTTGCGGGTACGCCACCTGTCATTGTTCGCACCCAATACAAGTTTGCAGGTAGAGGTTTCGCTACTTGGGAAGAATGGTTTCGCTATCTAGTGATTTCGCTACCTAGTGGTTTCACCACTTCGCTATTAATTTGTAATATTAGACTATAGATAATATACACTCATTTATTGTATAATATAGCCACTGTAGAAAACAAAACAAAACACTTTTTATTATTGTAGTTCTTTATTGCAGGCTAATGTCGTTGTGCATACAGTAGGCTCTGCATTGAGAGAGTTAAATTTAAAAAAAATTATGGATCTGAATGATGAATCGGAATATTAATAAGCAAAACCAGGGGATGCAGGGAAGCCTAGACTAAAGACTGAAAATGTTGTGTGGGACCCCATTTTATTATGTTCATATTTCTTATAATTGTATCTTGGTTGCAGGTAAAATGATAACATGGGTGTATAATAAGTAGTGTAAGTAACAGATAACGTTTATGAGATGAGTTGGGTGTGAAAGGGATCTGCCTTGTGTAGGCCACTTGGCTCTTGCAGACTCCCATTTCATATTGCTTGCATGTGGAAGGGATCTGCCAGATCCAATACACAGCTAATCTCTCTCTCTCATTTGCACACCGGTATACAAATGAGGCAGATTCCTTACACATGCAACCAAGATGAAAATGGGAGCCTGCAGAGAGCCAGTCGGCCACACAAGGCAGATCCCTATCACACCCAACCCATCTCATACACATATGTTAATTACACCACTTACTATACACCAATGTTATCATATGCCTGCAACCAAGATATAATTGTAAGAAATAGGAAAGTAAGAAAATGGGAGTCAGCAGAGCGCCAATTGGCCCATACAAAACAGGTCCCTTTCACACCCAACCCATCTTATAAACTCTCTCTCTCTCTCACACACAAATGAGAACATAAGTAAACGGGAGTCTACAGAGAGCCGATTGGCCCACACACGGCAGATCTCTTTCACACGCAACCCATCTCTCTCTCTCACGCACAAATGAGAACATAAGAACATAAGAAAACAGAAGTCTGCAGAGAGCCGATTGGCCCACACACAGCAGATCCATTTCACACCCAACCCATCTCGTCCTATCATGTAATTTTGAAGCTCTATTGTTATTCATCCCAATATAGCACTCGGTAGCCTATTCCACATATCTACAACTCTGTTACCAAACGAATAGAGGCAAATCCCTTGCACAACCAATCACTCTCTCTTTTGCTCTTGTTTGTTTGCACCCCTGTACATATTAGGCAGCTCTCTCTCTCTCTCTCTCTCTCATTTATCGCTGTCTTCCTTACGATTACAACATCCTAGTCTCTCTCTCTCTCACAAATGAGAACATAGAAAAACGGGGGTCTGCAGAGAGCCGATTAGCCCACACACGGAAGATCTCTTTCACACCCAACCCATCCCGCACTCTCTCTCTCTCTCTTTTATCGCTGTCTTCCTTACGTTTACAAAACCGCTCGAAGCACGGACAACGTTGCTTGCAACTTTAATCAACTCTGCGTAAGCAGAGTTTGGTATCCCCCCCCCCCCCCCGTATAGTGGGTACCACACGAAAAAAAAATCTGTCGTCGTTGTCCGTCTGTCTCGAAACTCCTCCTAGACCGTTGGACGGATTTTCACAAAATTTCACACGAACATTTGTTCCGTGAATGCGAACGTCAGTCAAAAAAGATTTTTTGAATTTGTGCAATAGTTATGATTTTAGGTCCAAAATATGGTTTTACCCCCCCCCCCCCACCTCTCCCCCCCCCCCCAGCAATGATGGCGTTCTTGGGAGAAAACATCTCGCTACATATTTGCTAGGTTAAGTTAGTTTAGTTGGCATTAGAAGTGATGGTAGTATTTAGTGGGATTGATGGTGATAGTAGTAATGATGGTGATAATAGTAGTGATAATGGTTGTAGTTGTATTGATGATGATGACAGTAGTGATTAATTATGACAGTAGTAGATATGATGGTGACAGTAGTAGATATGATGGTGACAGTACTAGTAGTAGTAATGATGGTGACAAGTAATCATGATAGTTGTAGTGATAATAATGACAGTAGTGATTATGGTAGTGACAATGGTGTGAGTATTAGTGATGATAGTGAGTAGTAGTGATGATGGTGAAAGTTGTAGTGATGATGACAATAGTTGTGATGAAGATCATAGTATTGGTGATGATGGTGCAGTTGTAGTGAGGATGGCAGTAATAGTGATTATGGTGATAGTAGGATACATGATGGTAATACATGTGACAGTAGTAATTATGATGGTTATAATAGTAGTGATGATGATTGTAAGATGGTGGTGATGATGGTAGTAATGATGGTTGATAGGTGTAGTGTCAATGACGATAGTAGTGATTAAGATGGTAGTGACAATGGTGACAGTAGTAGTGATTATTGTAATTGTAGTAGTAATAATGATCATAGTAATGGTGATGATGACAGTAGTCGTGATGATTGTGGCAGTTGTAGTGATGATGGCATTAGTAGTAATTATGGTGATTGTTATTGATGATGGTATTAGTAGTGATGATGGTAACGCAGAGTTGGGTAGGCCTATGCCGTTTTGATTTTGGCAAAACGGCACGTCTACTTTATTATCAACTCTCCGTAAGCAGAGTTTGGTATCGCCCCCCCGTATAGTGGGTACCACCGAAAAAAAGATCTGTCGTCGTCCGTTTGTCTCCAAACTCCTCCTAGACCGTTGGACAGATTTTCACCAAATTTCCCACGAACATTTGTTGGGTGAATGCGAACGTCAGTCAAAACAGATTTTTTAAATTTGTGCAATAGTTAAAATTTTAGACCCAAAATATGGTTTTACTCCCTCCCCCCCTTGGGGCCCCCTCCCCCCAGAAACCCCTCCTACCAAGGGGGCCCACCCAGAACACCCCCCCCCCCCCCCCCTCCTGCAATGATGGCATTCTGTATGTGTGTGCCCCATAATAGTTCACACACAGAATGCCTTCGTTTTGAGGGCGAAAACATCTCACCCCGCATTTGTTAGGTTAAGTTAGTTTACATTAGAAGTGATGGTAGTAATAGTGGTGATGATGGTAATTGTAGTGATAATGGTGATAATAGTAGTGATGATGGTTGTAGTTGTAGTGATGATGACAGCAGTAATGATGACAGTAGTAGATATGATGGTGACAGTACTAGTAGTAGTGATGATGGTCCTAATAGTAGTGATGATGGTGACAAGCAATGATCAACTCTGCGTAAGCAGAGTTTGGTATCGCCGCCCCGTATAGTAGGTACCACCAGAACAAAAATTCTGTCATCGTCGTCCGTCTGTCCCGAAACTCCTCCTAGACCGTTGGACGGATTTTAACAACATTTTACACAAACATTTGTTGGGTGAATGCGAATGTCAGTCAAAAAATTGTTTTTGAATTTGTGCAAAAGTTATGATTTTAGGTCCAAAGTATGGTTCCCCCCACCAGCAATGATGGGGAATGCCATCGTCCTGGGGCTGTAAACAACTCGCCCGGCATTTTTTGGGTTAAGTTAGGTTAAGTTAGTTTAGTTACATTAGAAGTGATGGTAGTAATAGTGGGGATGATGGTAATAGTACTTATGATGGTGATAATAGTAGTGATGATGGTTGTAGTTGTAGTGATGAAATCACTGTGTCTATATGCTTGTGTGGCAGCAATAATAACCATCACAGGATGCCACACATCACAGAAGTGATGATAATGGTGATTATGGTACTAGTAATGATGATGTTGGTGATTGTGATAGTATTTGTCATGGTGGTAATGATCTGTAGTGGTGACTATATTGTGTCTGAGTGTAGTAGTGATAGTTGTGGTGATTATGGTAGCAGTTATGATATTGCCAGTAGTGATGATGCTGGTTATTATGGTAGTGAGGGCAGTCGTGATTATGAAAGTAGTTGTGATAGTGGTGGTGATAGTAGCAGTGATGATGGTAGTAGATAATGGGGATAGTTATAGTGATAATGGTGACTTTAGTAATGGTTACTGGAGATAACGATCCCAAAACAACTCGCCTCTCATTTGTATGAGGAACTTGCCCCGGTTTGGATAGGTTAGGTTGTTTGGTTACGTTAGTTTAGTTGACAGTAGAAATGATGGTAGTAGTAGTAATGATGGTAATAATAGTAGTGATGATGGAGATAGTTGTAGTGATAATGATGACAACTGTGATGATGGTGACAGTAGTAGTGATGATGTTAACACTATATTATTGTAAGATTATGGTGATAGTAGTAGTGATGATGGTGAAAGTTGTAGTAACAATGATGATGGTAGTGACAATGGTGACTAGTAGTTATGATGGTGACAGTAGTAGTGATGATTGTAATAGTAGTAGTAGTAGTGATGATCATAGTAATGGTGATGATGAAAGTAGTAGTGGTGATAGTGCAGTTATAGTGAGGATGGCAGCTAAAATCTTTCGTGGTTACCGTGAGCAGAGGAATGCTATGAGAAACTTGTAGCGAAATATTCTATAAATCTAAATGTCAACAAGAAATGCCACAACCAGCTAGCTATTAATCTTTTATTTATTTTCTGGAGGATGACAAACCAGGATTCTTCATGACCTGTTTAGGGAGTGGTAAGATCCGTTTGTGAGAGGCAGCGGGGGAGGAGGTCGTCGGTCCATGGGGCCCGTAACTTTGGCCCAATGTTTCCTCCACCCAAAGACGTCCCACCAGGCCCCCCCCCCCCCTTTTTTTGTTAGTCTCCTTGTACGACACGCAGTAGGATACGTGGAGCATATTCTTTTCATCCACTAGATATGGATGAACTTCATCTATTATACTGCACCTATTAAGCAGGGAGGGGAGGGGGGTATTCTGCTGGACCCCCTTTCTCACTCATGTTTAACCCCATTAATTTTCAAATTTAAAGATATTTGCACCATTAGTTTGGCGATGTTAATACCTTCCACACTATTTGGGTGTTGATTTATCCCTGGCAAGCGATAGCGAGCCTGTCATATAGGAGGAACCGGGTGCAGCTTAATCTCAGAGAGGTTTTGGGTGAATTTTCTAAAGTTTGATGGAGGTCTAGGGAGAAAACTAAAAACATGTTATCTGTTATAAAAATCGCCACCTGTAAGTGGCACCGATTAGCGTGTCGCCCATCGGTAATTTGTGTAGGGTTTTTTCCCCTAGATAGGTTGCCCGCCAAGGCTATCGAGTCCCATCCACCCGGAAACACCCCTTTTAGATACCAGGGGAACAGCTATCACCAGAGATACCCCTATTACAGGGGGACCACGCCCCTTTCAGATACTAGGGGGACAGCTATCACCAGAGACACCCCTATTACAGATGGGCGACACGCTAATCGGTGCCACTTACAGGTGGCACCTGTACAGGTTGGCACCATAGACAACCCTAACCTATAGGGGAACTGGGAAGAGTGGAGGAGATGTACCCGAACTCTTCTGGGGAGCCCAGGGACCCTGACTCAAACATCAGGGGGAAGAGGGTGTAGGCTGTGTCATTCAGGGCTGGAGACTGGTCAGTGCAGGAAAAGGACCTTGAAGCCCCACACTATGAAGAGAACCGCAGTGCGCAAGAGGGCCATGGAGGACGAGGAGTTCAAGCAACCCGACTCCTCTGAGTCCCCCAGGACTCCCTCACACACCATAGCTAGGCCCTCACCATAACCAATACCAATCCCCACACCACCTACCCCTTCTCATCCTCCCCCACTCACTTGCCCTTTCGTAAACTGAATAAAATCGAATAAAATTGTAAATGAGTAAATATATAAACAAATAAATACAAATATCTCCTTACAGATCATTCATACAGGTACAGTCACGGCGGTAAATTGTGGACCAGGGGATGAACCCCTTTCTAGACACCACGCACGTGTATCGCATCCGAACACAGTCTACACTCAGTGAAACTGAGTAGTTTATACTGCCAGGCCCCGCCCACTTACCATTAAACGATATTATGTAGCTTAGGAAGAACATCTAGCAACTAAAAGGCTACGAATTATCTGACTTATACCTTATAGTTACCACAGATCCTTTCAAAGCTGCATAAACTCGTCTAAATATAGCTGCAATTATTCAATAAAATAGACGTCTTCCATACCGAAAGGGATAAAGTCCTCGCCTACGGATAACTTGTTATAGCGACGTGTAAAAGCGAATGGCGAAACACAACAGTGTTACGTTCTAAAGTGTGTAAGCTACCATATATTGCACGTGTTCAGACCTGGTTCGTCAGAGAGAGAGAGAGAGAGAGAGAGCAAGTGCGTGTGTGTGTGAGTGAGAGTGCTAACATATACCAAGATTCAAGGGACTGGACTTCTCAAATGACACTCCAGACTTAAATGACCTGATGTGCCAGTTTAACAATACTTAAGGGTTTATATCCTCTGAAGTACTATTTTAACTAACTACCAATACTATTACCGCTCTCTTTTTTTTTTTTTTTTTTTTCATATATCACTGTCCCAGGAAAAATTGCTATGATCTGTGCAAATGAGGTTAATGTATTCCTTGAAACCAATAATAATGGTGTCAAATTCACACATTTGTATACTTAGTAAAAAGAGAGCTTAGTGGCTACCAACCCTGCTGGATTTTTAAGCCAGGATATAACATAAAAGGATATAAGAGAATGAGAGTCTGCAAAAAGCCAATTGGCCCACACAAGGCAGATCCCTTTCACACCTCGTCTATGTGCCTATCTAATTTTATCTTGAAGCTCTCTATCGTTCTTGATCCTACTATGGCACTCGATAGCGATAGCCTATTCCACATATCTACAACCCTGTTAGCAAACCAATATTTGCCTATGCCTTTTCTGAAACTAAATGTATTTAATTTGAAACAATTTGTATGAGTTATCTCGCTAAACTGAGCTTCAGTATATCTTTCATGTTCGCTTTATTAATCCAACTTACCCATTTGAACACCTCTATCAAATCCCCTCTATCTCTAGTCTCTCTAATGAGTGCAAGCCTATAAGGTATAAATTGCGTGTGTTTGTTTCTAAATAGAGCCGACTTTCCATCGCCATGTGCCGGCAATGGGGTGAAGTTATAATTCGGTCACAATTATCATCTTATCACCCTTTGCAATCCACTGCTCTCTCTCTCTCTCAGAGGCCGTCGACACACGAATAGAGGAGGGAGGGAGGGGAGCGGTGGAGGCTGTTTAGGGGGGTGAGAAGGGATAGGTAAATAGCAGGAATAGGCTATAGGACAAAAGAGGGGGGGGGGGGGGGGAGGTGCTTATATTAACAAAGCCGCATGACAAGAGCCACAAACTCACCAATCCTCCTTTAAACAAACACGTCCTTCAATATCCCTCACGTTTTGATAATATATTCCTGAGAATATTGACATCATCCTCCATAAATATAGATCAAGGTGGGAGTATTGGGGATAATTTATTCGGTTATGGAAGGTAGATGCAGGGGTTCGTTTTGGTCCTTTTAGCAGAACCACGGAGCGTTTTCCAAGAACTATTCCCACAAAAATAGTCATTCCCGAACATATGGTGTTGTCGCCAAGGTGAAGGAGAGAGAGCCTGGAGGGGGTGGGTAAAAACGTACAGCCGCGCAGGTGAGTTTTGTCTTTCCGCATTATTAGATAGCTTAAGATTGATTTAGAAGTAATTGCTAAACAATCATAAATATATATACAGGTATACTGTATATGATCAATTAACTAATTCATCACAAACTACTACCGGTACCTAAAGTTAATCACATGATATTTACGTACACACACCCACCCACACACACACACTCACTCACTCACTCACTCTCTCTCTCTCAAGTCATTACGTTAGAAAATGGAAGTCGCCTAGCTTATGAACAAATTGCAGATGTAAGTAACTCACAAGATACCGTATTTTTTGGCGACTTTAATTTACCTGTGACCAAGTGGGGCGATACTCTTACTTCACACTCCGGACATGACTTGTATACGAACTTGCAAGAGAGTTCGCTTTATCAATTTGTTCGAACACCGACCCGTGGTAATAACGTTCTTGACATTGTACTTGCAACAAAAGAAGAATTAATAGAGAATTTGAATGTTGGTGATGAATTCAGTAACAGCGACCATCGTACGATAACTTTCACCATAAACTTTACTAGTAACGAACCAAATAGTAGCATCGAAAAAGTCCCTAATTTCAAGAAAGCAAACTTTCATAAACTTAGAGCTATGTTTAAAGAAACTGACTGGAGCTTTTTAATTAACAATAACGACATAAATACATCTTGGAAGTTATTCGAAACCACTTACCTAAAAGCAGTGCAAGACTGCATACCATCGAAAATACGGCGTCCAGGCCATAATAATAAGCCCAAATGGTGGAATAAAGATATTTCAAACTGCCTGCTTGCTAAAAAATTTGCTAATGATAGATTAAAATCCTCACAAAATGACGAAGAACGGGTGAAATTTGTAGAGCTACGACGCAAAGCCAAAAAGTTAATTAAGCAAAGTAAAAAGACCCTAGAGTTACATATTGCGAATCAAAGTAAAACAAACCCGAAAGAATTCTATAGTTATATCAGAAAGAAAAAAGTAGTTACTTCAACTGTTGGACCGTTAGTCGATGAAAATGGAGAATACACCAAAGACGAAGTACAAATGAGTAATGCCCTCAATACCTTCTTTGCATCAGTTTTTACAACAGAAGACCTCAGTGATATCCCTACACCATCGCCGATTCAGATTGATAATTCAGATGTTCTAAGCAATATCACCGTTACAGAGAGAGAAGTATTGAATTGTTTAGATAAACTCAAGGTAAATAAAACGCCTGGACCTGATACAATCTCGCCTAGAGTTCTAAAGGAAGCTAAGGATGAGCTCTCCAAACCACTGACATTTCTATTCAATAAATCCTTGCAGTCTGGAACTATGCCTGATCAGTGGAAGATAGCCAACGTAACACCGATATTCAAAAAAGGCAGCAAATCCCTACCCAGTAACTATCGTCCAATTAGCTTAATCTCAGTTGTATGTAAAATGCTAGAAACGGTCATAAGAGACAGACTCGTAAATCACTTAGAGGAAAATAACATACTTAAAGATACTCAACACGGCTTTCGTAAAAAACGTTCCTGTTTAACAAACCTCTTAGACTTCTTCCATGATATCCTCAACCTCTACGATGAGAGTAAAGCTGTAGATATTATATACCTTGATTTTCAAAAGGCCTTTGACAAAGTTCCCCACAAACGTTTACTGCTAAAACTAAAAGCGCATGGAATACAAGACGGTGTGTTGAAATGGATAGAAAATTGGCTCAGCGACAGAAAGCAAAGAGTAGTCATCAACGGTAAGGCATCTAAATGGACCAATGTAAGTAGCGGGGTACCCCAGGGATCGGTACTAGGACCAATTCTCTTTCTAATTTACATCAACGACATAGATGAGGGTCTCACCTGTACAATCTCAAAATTTGCTGACGATACAAAAATTGCAAATAGCGTACTCTCAAAAGATCAAGTTGACGATATGCAACACAATCTAGATAAATTGTCACATTGGGCCCAAATTTGGCAAATGAGTTTCAATGCGGATAAATGTAAAGTACTACATATCGGATACCTAAATGAGAAAGCAAACTATTCGATGAATGGCACTCAGCTTAAGAATGTAAACAGAGAAACCGATCTGGGAGTAACAATATCGAGTAACCTAAAACCGAGTCAACAATGTTCAGAAGTTGTTAAGAAGGCAAACAAAATAATTGGCTTTATAGGCAGATCATTTGAGCATAAATCCAAAGACGTAATCCTAACCCTTTACAATTCCTTAGTCCGCCCTCTTCTGGAATACTGCGTTCAATGCTGGTGCCCTTATTACCAAAAAGACATAAACAAGCTAGAACGAATTCAACGTAGAGTTACCAAAATGATACCTAGCCTAAAGAACAAACCATGCGAAGAGCGTCTTAGAGAATTAAATCTATTTCCTTTAACCCAGCGCAGATTAAGAGGTGACTTAATTCAAGTGTTCAAAATCATCAAAGGCATCGACAATATGAACTGTAGTAAGTACTTCACTATCGACCAATCTAATTACACGCGGGGAAACGGTTGCAAAATTATTGGTAAATCTTTTAACTCACACGAATCTAAGAATGTCTTCTTCAATCGAGTTGTCAACTTGTGGAAGGGGCTTCCCCGAGACGTTATAGACTGCAGCACCGTTGATTCATTTAAATTCCGCCTAGACAAATATCTCGCATCAAACCCGCGACTGACTGCGTTTGTAAATGAATAACTTTAATTTATCCTCCCCTCAGTTACTAACCCATATGTCCCCTACTAACTTCCTAGTCCTGCCACGTTAGTGGCAGGGCAGTAGTTCCCTTTCCAATGTTCTCTTACCCACTCTAAACCACTGTTTGGACACTTGATCCTCAGTGTTTTGGAGGACAAGCAGCCTAGAAGGGTCACTAGATCTGTTGTTGCTTGATTTCCTTTGTACTCCTTTGTACTCCTTATGCGTATAGCGCCTTCCACGTAAATCTCTCTCTCTCTCTCTCTCTTAGAACTGGGTTATCTTGCAATCTTATTTCAAGAAAATGCATGGTCTGTATTGATAATATGAGTAAAACTGGCCCATGTTGCACATGGCCAAGAAATTTATGTACTGTGCTCCTTTGTAACTGAACTATTGTGTCTTTAACCCCTTCTGTACCAGCCACGTCTTTTTACTTTTATTTTAGCTATTTTTAGACGATTTTTTGCAGTTTAAGAAGGATCTGTGGTAGTAAAAATGGTTAAGTGGTATAGTTTGAAGCCTATTAATTGCTGAATAAAACCGTCTGATAGTAGCCAGTATATATAAAGTTGAAAGAACGTCACCGGTACAGTAGGGGTTAACAATTACTGTATTTGTGTATAATTGTTTGTCCACATCCACATCCACACTGTGGGGTGGTAACTGGTAAATAAAAGTTATTAAGTCAACTCAAAGTAGCTCACACACACACTAAGCGATACAACATACATGCTGACACACACACACTAACATACAACCTACACAAACACACACATATACGTAGATGCACAGACAAACATACACATACTAACAGTAACATACAACGTACACACACATACACACCCATACACATACTGTATTTTGTTTTTGTTTTTTTTCTATATTCCAACTACTCCCTCTCGGGCATAAGCTGAGAGCCTGCACACTCTACCACTAAACACGTGAGGCCCGTGAGGTCTTGTTCTAGTCTAGGGAGTGAGACACGCGAAGCACCCATTCATGGCTCGAATCAACTCCATCTCTGAAGCTGCTTCGCCTCTCATCCCCCAGACTCGGACCCTCACTCTCAGAACGCCACCTATTGAGCAATTAACTCACTAGGCATTGCCCCTCTGTAGAATATTTTGAATATGGGAATATTCATACACTGCTATTTAATCAGGGAACAATGAGTTTTGTTTTGTTTTGGCATTTCGGTGTGCTGCATTTCGGTGTGCTGTGGTAATGCACTGAAACTAGGTACAGCACAAATTCCATCCCAACAATATCTTCCCATTGACATATTGGGATTCGAACCCGAGTCCATTGGATTACCAGTCCAGTGGCAAGACCACTCCGCCACACCTCCCCTATGTACAACATTCACACAGAGACAGGCAGACACACACACACACACACACACATACATACACACACTAATACATACAACATAGACGGATGGAGGGTTGGATGGATAGTTTATTGACCACAGCAAAATATTTAATACAAAAGTTTTTTTTTTACAAAGGAATTTGGGCCAACATAATACATACGGTAATTAAAAACACATTGATCAAGTAAAAACCGAAACAACCTAAATCCAGATATATCACCAAAAAGGAAACACCAACTGCTAATAATTGATGTCATCATTCAAAATGTATATACGGTATATAATAACAATAAGTAATAGACAAACAAGATGAGCCGGTTTACGTCACTCTCACTCAATGCTATAACTAAGAATATAGAGCCATTACTGTGTGGATAATGTAGCATACATCTGATTCAGTAAACCTGCCCGACAATAGATTCTGTCTCGGCACCGTTCTTTTAACTTTATTCTGGCTACTATTAGACGATTTGTTCAGTTTAAAAGGGGACCCCAGCAACGAACAGGCTTCGAACTCTCTTACTTAGCCCTTTTTACTATCACAGATCCTTCTTAAACTGCACAAAATCATCTAAATATAGGTAGCATAAAATGAATAAGACCTCGCCGGTACAAAAGGGGTTAATAGTTGATAAGTTGTGTATGTTAGGAATGTGGTGGGACAACGGTGTATAATGTGTAGCTTCGGCTGTACCTCTCCACACTCACTTTAAGGTGAGGCTGATGGACTGTTGAGGTTAAGGGGAGATGGGTCGTTTTTCTGGTCCGCTTTCTCCCTCGTGTTAAGCCCCATTTGTTTTGAAATTATAAGACGTTCATCCCATTAGTTTGGCGATTTTAACACCTTTCGCCCCACTTCGTTGTATATTTTAAGACCTTTCGTGCAATTAAGGTGTCGATTATTTCCTGGCGAGCGACAGCGAGCCTGAAATTTTGAAAAAATCCGGCCTTTGGCCGGAATTTTTTTCTACCGAAAAATGTAAACATTTATCTTGAAGGGGGGTCTAGGGGGTGTTTTTCTAAGCTTGATGGAGGTCTAGCGAAAAAAAACTAAGAAATAATGGAATACAAGAATTAATAGACCAAAGAAAAACAAAGACCTTATACACGGAATGGAGGAAAAGCTGTCCTGCGATGTTCATTAGTGTTATGCTTGACTTGGTATATCATGAGGACTCGTTATATATTTATTTATTATGTAGTCCTCCTTGATGCTTAAGGGGAGGAAGTTGGTTTTTCGAGTCCTCCTCCTCCCTCATGTTTAGCCCTATTAGTTATGAGATTTCAAGACCTTCGCCCCATTAGTTTGGCGATTGTCAGGCCTTTTGCCTCATTTATTTGCCAATATAAAGACCTTTCGTGCCATTTAGGTGTCGATTTTTTTCTTGGCGAGCGATAGCAAGCCTGTATTTGAAGAGGAATCAGCCGTCGGCCGGGACATTTTTGTACTGAAAAGTGTACACATTTATATCGAATGGGGGTCTTGTGGGTGTTTTGTTTAAGCTTGATAGAGGTTTAGAGAGCAAACTAAACCCCTTCCTTAAACCACTGAGCCGAACCAGTAAATTATGCAGCAAAATACCGTCTGAGCTCCTGTGTTGTCACGGCCATGGATATGTTTTCTACTTCATTACACATCACATACACAAACAACCTAAACACTCACACACACACACACACACACACACACAGAACACACAAACACCCACCCACGCACACAAACACACACACACAAACACACACACGCACACACAGATTCATTTTCCAAGAAAATCCTTCAAATTTAATCTTGAGAATGAGGAGGAATTGAGAAGGTTTAATTGTATTAGCGCTTTTTTGCTCCTTTTGATGTAGTTATTAACTCTCACGTAAATAATGTAGAGAGGTTGTTTGAATGGAAGTAGAAAAGGGTGACTTAATTTTCTCGAGCACTTCTCCTTGTCGTTACAAAAGACGTACTAGGGTTGCTGAGAAAGAGAGAGAGGATGTGTGTGTGTGTGTGTGTTACAAAGAGTTACAAGTAGTTAGTATCTAGAGACCTTGCGGTCCATTCAGGGGAGATACTCGAAATGGAAGGAGAAATACTGTTTAGTGCACTAAATTCATTACAGAGTGTGCAAAATACTATCTACTCTCTTCTTAAACTGCTCTACTGAAGAACTGTATACAACTTCTGAGGGAAGTTTGTTCCAGGTAGAACAGATCTTATAATGTGATTTTTTTTCTCCACAAATACTAGTGCTGAACCTATTCAATTCAAATTTCCAGCCATGGTTGCGTGTTGTATTCATAGTGAGGCTAAACATTTTGCTATAATCCACATTGTCAAACCCATAAAGTATTTTTAAAAACTTCAATGAGCTGAACTAGTAGTCTACGTGTCTCCAATGGAAAGAGACAAAGAGCTCTCAAACGGTCCTCATAGCTTAGTCTTCTAATCGATGGAATATGCTTTGTAGCTCTAGCTTGTACTTTTTCCATTCGCTCTATATCTTTCCCGAGTGCTGGAGACCAGAATTGAACACCATACTCCAGGAGAGGCCGTATCAGAGCGTTATAAAGTGTGAGGACTATTTCCTCATTTCTATACTTAAACTGCCTCTTAATATAGGCCAACAAAATCTGAGCTTTATTTTCTACTCCAATTCACTGCTTGAAAAACTTTAGGTCACTGCTGATCAGAACACCTAAATCCTTTTTCAAGTCAGTCGTTTCCAGAGGCATTCCCAATAATGAACTCCAGAAGTGACTGTAGTCCACTCAGAAGAAACACCACTGATTACCACTCGTTGTTGTCTACCTGTTAGCCAACTTTCTATCCAATTTATTACCTTTGTATTGATACTTAGTGCATTCACTTTTGACATTAGCCTGCAATGAGGCACTTTGTCAAAAGCTTTTTGAAAATATAAGTAAAGGATATCTATGGCTCTACTTTTGTCATACTTATTCAGCATTTCATGGACAAATTCCAGCAAATTGGCAAGACATGATCGGTGTTGCCTGAATCCATGTTGGGAATCTGTAATTAAATTGTGGGTTTCTAGGTATTTTGTCTACTAGTATCCCTTCTAAGAGTTTTACTATGATAGAAGTCAAGCTATTTAGCCGATAATGTTTGGGACACTCATAATCCCTTTTCTTAAAGATTGGGTACTATTGACCAGTGTCCAGTCTTCAGGGACCTCTTAATTTTCTAGTGATGTATTGAAGATTTCTGCCAGAGAGGTGGGACTTCATTTCGCACCTCTCGTTAACCATGGGGAAGAAAGCTATCTGGGCTGGATGACTTGAACCTATTTAACTTATCTTTTCTTATTGCTACCTCCTCTGGGGTACATATAATTCTGCTAAGAACTTCACCCTCATAGTCTGGCAGCCAAAAGTACATTTTTCTTATAACCTTGTTTTGGGGTCTTAAGTTTTTTTTTTCAGTGGATTTTGTTTGCCAACATATCCGGTTTGAAAAATATATATGTTGGCTCGCTGTCAGCCTTGGGCAATTTTAGATAATTAGCATAAAACAAAATGGCCGCCAAAATTATATCAAAATACATAAAATACCATACATCCCTTGAAAATTCACACAGAGAGTCAACCAATACATGAATTCCAGGGTATTTTGATCCAGAAAATCTATTTCTGGTATATTCAAATTCAAAATGGCCACCGTTTTCAAAATGGCTGCCCAACAAATAAGAAATTGAAGTGTACAAATCGTAATTTTGACGTATGTATGATTCGCACACTTTGTTAATTTACTAGTAGATTTTACTATTTTGTACATTTACTCATGAAATTATCTGAAGGTGCAGTGTGTATAGTTTATGATAGAAACTGTTGAAAACTAGGGATGCCTGAACATGCTATATTCACATCAGATATGTATAGGTGATTGATCCTCACGTGTTTGTTTCCTCGTAATCCTCACATCCATTTGTTGTGTGGCATTTTATTTCTCTGTTTATTGTTTATCATAAAGGAGTGAATGTCCTTGCACTACCAGGGCACACTGGTGACTTCACTGCTGTGAAACCCAGCATGGGGTTCAGTGTCAGCTTAGATGTAACTTAGTGTCCCAAATGTTATCTAATTTGCCCCATTTAAGTTAGATAACCGTACCTGAATAGACAGGGTGTGCCAACGCGGGAGAGCCGAGCCAAGAATGAAGGGGCTTAATTCATTCGGATGGTGTACAGATCGCACGGGACTTAAATGGCACTGGATGAACGATCGAGCTAGGAGTAGTACATAAACTGTGTGAACCTAGTTGTATCCCATACATGAAAGTGCATACTGTTAAAGGTGGTAAAAGGATAAACCCTCGGCCTTTAACAGAGACCAATGTTCTAAGTGTTAGATTGGTACTAGTGTAAGTTATTGCTACAGTTTACAATTTACAATTGAAGTGTAGGCCTACATGTATATGAAGTAAAGCCAGTATGGAGGAAGAATGCTATTTTGCTTGGAAGTTTAAATGCACAGATTCCAAGAAGAAAGAAGTCTTGATAAATGCTAAAGCTAAGAGGATAGAAAATATCATAAGATGCAGTAAAATATACAAAGATGAAATCCATCAGAAACTGCAGTTGCAATATGATAATGACAAGGAACTGAGTTTGAAGGTCCATAGCTCATGTGTGAATAAATACATTCATCCAAAAGAGGTTCAAAGGGCCCTGAAAGGCCAAAAGGAAGATGAAGAAGAAGCAGATGCTGCACCTAGAAAACGAGCAAGACGTTCTGAACAACTGAAGTTCAATTTCTTTGAGCACTGTATATTTTGTGGAGAAGATTGCCAAGTTAAGAAGGACCCCAAGCATCCATCAAGATGGAAACCAGCATATCTCTGCAGACAAGTTAACAGGCCAGAAAAGAAAATGTCCCTTAAGACAGAAATCCTTGCAAAATATGATGAACGGAATGATGACTGGGCAGCACAAGTTCGGATTAGGGTGAGTGGAGCTATCAGTGATTTGCACGCAGCTGATGCACGCTACCATGTTGCATGTCGTACCAACTTTATGTCAAGTAGATCAACCTCTGCTGCGGTAAAGGAAGCACAGGCAGATAAGCCTGAGTTGGATAAAGGTTTGCAGGTTGTTATCAGTATCTTAAAGGAAGACATGTCACATATTTGGAACTCAGTTGATCTGTTCAATTTGTACATAGAAAATGAAGGCAATGCTCTATCCCGTAGACAGCTAATAGCAGAACTATCTGCGCACTTTGGTAAGGACCTTGTAGTTCTGTCTTCCCCTGGTATTGCCTCAATATTAGCCTTTCAGAGTAAGGCAGATGTTCTACGCATCATTCCAGATGCAGAAGATGATGACACTGATATTGCAATTCACAAGGTTAGGAAAAAGATATGTAAAGAAGTCAATGAAATTACATTTGATAAAAATAGCTATAATACCAAGATCAATCATGAAATTGCCTCAGAATATGTAAGCAACACAGTTCAGGATCTCCTTACTCGTTTGTCACCTAAATTAGATAACAGCTTACCTTCTCTTTTAATAGGTAACATTATCACATCAGTAGTACCAACAATCCAACTCCATTGCAGATTAGCCTGGCTGTATTTCTACGAGATTCAAAAGAAGTAGTCAAGACAATGAATGACTTTGGAGTAACATGTACCTATGACGAGTTGCTACGGTTCAAAAAGTCTGCAGCTGTAGGTGCGGCAAAAAATACCAAATTAACAGCAATTTCAAGGGCAGAAGACGGTCTTGTACAAATTGTAGCAGACAATTTTGATGCAGACATTTCATCTCAGAATGGTAAATTATCAACCCATTCTTTGGCTGTCCTCATGACTCAACCTGATGTTAATGCACAGCAACAAGAGCAGAGTATACAACGCCTGAAAAAGGCAGAGATGCCACGAGAAATATATTATGAACTTGAAATTGTCAGGTATAATGGTCCCAAGAAACCAAATTTGCCTGCTGAATTTGTGAAAAGATAAATACCTTCTCTAAGACTCTTAGCACAGAAAGTGGTTTCACAGCGAAGAGCCACTGAGACAGATTTGGCTTTCCTTGAAGATAAAGTAAAGTTTGATAATTGTCCAGAGTTCAATGGTTACAATACCCGTCTGTGTCGTGAGCAAGGTCAGTCCCCTCAACCAAAAACTAAAGCGGTGTATCTACCATTGATTGATATGCCACCAGCAGATCCTGACACTATCATGACTGCCATGAAGAAAGCACATGAATTAACCAGAGAAACTGGCCAAGCCTTCACCCTGTTTACTGCAGACCAACAGCTGTACAGGATTGTGGTAAAGGTTCAGTGGGCTTACCCAAATATGTTTCCAGATTTGATACCCAGATTAGGTGGAATGCATCTACTGATGAGTTTTGTAGGTGCAGTCGGAACATTGATGGCTGTGTCTGGATTAGAAGCTATTCTTGAGTCTGTTTTTGGTGGTGTAGCTAAAATGCTTACTGGTAAGAAGTTCCCAATGAATGTGAGAGCTACGATAATGCTAACAACAGAGTTGCTACGAGATATTACTGGCAAAAGTCACATACAGAGCCATGAGGATCTCATGACAGAATTGCAAGGCTTGGCAATTAAAAGTCGCACTACAAAGATGTGGGTAGATGCTTTCATAAAACCAGTAATGATCATGATGCTCTATGTGAGGGCTGAAAGAGAGGGTGATTGGCCCCTTCACCTAAAAGCAGTTCAGCTCATGATGCCCTCCTTCTATGCATCTGGGCACGTGAATTATGCTCGATATGGCCTCTATTATCTGCGAAGGATGGAGGCCCTCCCACAAAATGTCTTGGAACACTTCATGAAAGGATCCCATGTGATGAGACACAAGATGGGACTGTGGAATGGAATCTGGAGTGATATGTATATTGAGACAACTTTTATGCCATATGGCCATGGGAAGACTGTCATAATAGGCATCACAACAAAACCTGAAACACTGAAAATCTGGGCTCTTAGTCTGCATTCTTGTGGCCAGATAGTACAGGATGTCTCCAGCATGAGAGATTCTGACAGGTTACAGAGCTCAAAGACAACCCACAAAGAAGAGGCGAAAGCTAGAATTGATGCAGATAACGCTGACAGAATAGGGCTTCGAAGAAAACTTTATATGAGTATACACCCTTTAGCCCCAGAACAACACCCTGAAGGTACAGTTATCAATGTGGTTACTTGACGAATTGCTCCACCATCAGTAAATGTTGATAAAGTACTAGATATTGGCACCAGAAAAATTAATGAGTTTGAAAGAAAATTACCTGATGGCTTCTATGATACAATTAAGAAGGAAGTTGAAACTATGAATGTCACAAAGAAGTCAATCAAGATGGGGGAACATTAGGTTTATGATACAAACCTGATTTATTCCCAAGTGATGGGACTACAAGCTAGTTCCAGAGATATAGATATTAAAGAGGTTCTGTCATATGAGCTCTCACCAGTCCCCACAGCTCTCTTTACTGAATCAGGAGAAATACGAGTCTCTAAATCAAAGTCAGTCTTGAAAACCCAGACAAGGATAGATGTATCATACAGACAGTTGACTCAGAAGTCAGTATGCACAGTCATTGTTGGTTGTGCCCTCCTGTGGATTCCTCATTGGCCAGCATCAAGTCCAACTAAACAGCCTGTGGTACTTGATTATGTAGATAAATTCAAAAGTAACATAGAACAGAGGCTGAAAACTGAAGATGTGTTTTTGATCTTTGACAGATATCAGGATTTCAGTACAAAATGTTCGACAAGGACCTGTAGAGGGAATGAAGGCTGCCGCATATTTAAGTTAAATCCCACAGCGCCTCTGCCTTCTCAGAAGCTTGCCCTTACAATGACAGAAAACAAGAAGCAATTGATCAATATTATTTGCGACAACATTCTGAATGACACAGATTTCATTCAGAAGAATACAACAAAGCACAAACTTATGATAACAGGTCAGGACAAAACACCTGTAGAAGTAAGTTGCAGTGGTACAATTGTAGAAAGAGCTGACATGGCAACCACTCATGAAGAAGCTGATAACATCATTGTGCAGCAGGCTATAGCAGTTGCTGTAGCTCAGCAGCAACCTGTCACTGTTCTTGCAGATGATACAGATGTTTATGCACTTCTTCTTTATCATTACCTGGAACAAGGCATACAAACACCAATGTTTATGGAATCACCTGTAAAAGAGAGAACTGTTGTTGATATCCAGGCCACTGTAAAGAAACATCAGAACATAATTCCAGCAATATTGGCAGGTCATGCTCTTACTGGATGTGATACAGTGGCAGCATGTTTTGGTATAGGAAAAGGAAAGATGTTGAAAGTACTGAAAACAGGTCTGAATCTGGATATGATAGGTAATGCTGAGGCTAAATGGCCTGAGGTGTTGGAACAGGCAACAAAATTCATAGCTTCCTGTTATGGACAATCAAAGACCAATTCTATGTCTGAGGCCAGAGTAAGTGTGTGGACTTCAAGAACGGGGAAGTCGGGAGCAACATGCATATGGAAGAATGCCCTGCAACTAGATCCACCAGATTTGAAACCCACAAGTTATCGATGGATCAAAGAAAGCAGAACAAAGTCACTGCTGCCTACAACAGTCCCTACCAATGTTCAGCTAGCACCGAATCATATACTAAAGTTGATAAGATGCACATGTTCAAGTAAACAGCCATGTAAGTCCTCAAGATGTGCATGTAACAAGTCGAGGCTACCATGCACAATGTTTTGTGCTTGTCAATCCTCCATTGAATGTTGCAATGATCAAACACGAACAGCAGTTGATGAGGATGATGAGGATGATTACTAATTACCTCAAGAATTATGCATTTATGCCCATAAGAAATTGAGGACTCAAAACGATCTGACTAAAAAAAAATTCAATCTTTATTACTTTCATGTTGAACAAGTAATATTTTTATATACTAGTATAGGTATAAAAAAAAAAAAAAAAAAGAAAAAAAGGCAGCCATTTTGAAAATGGTGGTAATTTTGGATATGAAAATACCAGAAATGAATTTTCTGGGTCAAAATACCCTGGAATCCATGTATTGGTTCACCGGTTATGTCAATTTGTAAGGGAATTATGGTATATTATGTATTTTGATATTTCCTTGGTGGCCATTGTGTTTTATGCTAATTATCTCAATTTGCTACTGCTCCCCCCTAGATATGGTGTCTTTGGGGCTTGTTTTATACCTTACCCAGATGTGATGGCTCCATCTGGGTCGACCTGTTTATATCCATCTTTATGTATTTGTGTATGGATTGCTTTCAACTTTTTCTGTTTTTGTTTCTACTTTTGTCCGGTGATATAGAAGTTAATCCCGGTCCTCACAGACAACTTGCTACAAGTTGTCGTGTATTTTATTCCAATATTCGTGGTCTCTATAAGAACATTAAGGATCTTACATTGGCATCTGTTGATTATGATATTGTCTTTTGTTCTGAAACCCTTGTCTCTGGTTATAGAGATTATTCTGAACTTCTTATACCTAACTTCGGTAAACCAGTTCTTATTCGGCGTGATTCTATTCCTCGTGCTCGTGGAATGAGCTTGTATATTAGATCTGGGTATAATGCTCAGCACTTAACTAAGCATATTTGTAAATGCCATGAGATGCAGTTAGTTAAAGTTTCCAGCAAGTATCATAATCATTACATTTTTAGCCTGTACAGAAATCCTGATGTTAACAATGACATATATGACTGCCTTTTAACAGCCATGGCTTCAATACAGTCTGTAGATGTCAAATCATCTTTTATTTTTGTTGGTGATGTCAATGCGCATCATCAGAGTGGTTGAACTCGGTCTCTCCAACTAATAGAAATGGTCATGCTGCATTGGATTTTGCAAACTTATCTGGTTGTGAACAGCTAATCCAAGGACCTACTCATATGTCTGGAAATTGTCTTGATCTAGTACTAACAGACATTCCTGGCGTTGTAGAAACCTCCGTTCTTGTACCTGTTGGCACTTCCGACCACAATGCCATCATGTGTAAAATTAATCTTGATATTTCTGTTCCTGATATTACTCTCTCACGTAAAGTCTACCTTAAATCCCGGGTTAACTGGGACAACGTTTGTAATGATGTTTGTAATATTGAGTGGAATCACATACTGAGATCTCATGACCCGGTTTCAGCTCTCAACAATTCCCTTCTTGGTATCCTTCGCAAAAGAGTTCCATCAAAGACAATTAAGTCTCGTATCAGGGATAAAGCATGGTTTAATGATGACTGCAAGCGTGCATTTGATGACAAACAGGCTGCATATCGTCTATGGAGGCGTAATCAAACCCCCTTGCATTGGGAAAATTATGTTTTTAAAAGGGCAGCTGCGCAGAGAGTTTATGATGGTGCTGAGAGGGATTATAACTCCCATCTTCAGGATGTTCTGGCAGGAGCTACACAGCCTCATAAATGGTGGTCCGCTTTGAAATCCTCTTTATTTGGAATAGATTCCTCCATGCCTCCTCTTTGTGACTCTGATGGCTCCATCTCTTTTTATCCATTATCGAAGGCCAATATTCTATCTAATATTTTTATTAATAAGCAGAGTAATCAGGAATTGTCTTTGCCATTGACATGTTTCCCTAGACCCAACCTCAATTCAATGGCATTCAAATCAGCTGAACTGAAAAGGTACTTGCTGGATCTTGATACCTATGGTGGCACAGACCCGGATGGGTTTTTCCCTCTCTTTTTTAAAAAGGTTGCAGTGGTCTTGGCACCTAAATTGGCAGTGGTGTTTAGGTTGCTTTTGAAATCAGGTAGTTTTCCTCTTTGCTGGCGTAAGGCTATTATCACTCCTATTCCAAAGGGAAATACTGCCTCATCATCTCCTAATGACTATCGCCCTATCTCCATTACACCTATCCTATCCAAGCTCTATGAGAGGCTTTTGTCCAGACGCCTTTCCTCTTATTGTAATAGTCATAATTTGATACCAAACTCACAGTTTGGTTTTCGTAAGGGACTGGGTACATGTGATGCACTTCTGACACTCACCCATGACTTGCAATCTACATTGAACCAGGGACATGAGTCTCGCGTCATGGCTATTGACTTTAGTTCTGCTTTTGATTTAGTCAACCATAAAGCACTTCTGTTTAAGTTACAGCTCTTTGGTATTGGTGGCAATTTTTTTAAGGATCTTTGAAGATTTTTTGACGAAAAGATCTCAGTCTGTGGTCATTGATGGGTATCATTCCCCTTCTGTTACTGTTGTTTCTGGTGTTCCACAAGGCAGTGTCCTTGGGCCTTTGCTTTTTATTATTTTTACTGCTGACCTGTGTTCCGAGCTTGAAAATAAACTAATCTCCTATGCTGATGATACAACTTTATATGCGTCAATTGCATCACCAATAGATCGACACGTAATTGCTACTGCTCTGAATAGGGATTTAGCCAAAATTACATCATGGTGTGAACTTTGGGGCATGAAACTTAATGCTAGTAAAACACACTCCATTATCATCAGCAGATCACGTACCTTGGATCCTCCCCATCCTTATCTACAAGTTTCTGGCGAGCAAATTGAGAATGTGGATACTCTGCGTTTGTTAGGAGTTACTCTTGATCCCAAACTTACTTTTGAAAAGCATATTCGTTCTTTCTCCTCTTCCATTTCCCAAAAAATTGGTCTGCTTCGCAAGGTTTATAAAACATTTGCTTGTGACGCCACAGTTATCAAGTCTTTTTATGCTTTTATTTTGCCACATTTCGAGTACTGCTCACCTGTCTGGTTGTCAGCAGCTGACTGCCATCTCAAGTTGCTTGACAGGTCGCTAAATTCCATCAGTTTTATTCTACCTAATTTGTCTCTTGATCTGTGTCATCGACGTAAAGTTGGTGCCCTTAGTCTTTTATTTAAAGTTTTTAACAACCCTCAGCATCCCTTACATGGGGTTCTGCCTGGGCCCTATGTCCGGGCTCGTGCAACTAGATTCACAAGCAATCTTAATTATCTTGCCATGAGCCGTGTTAATTTTTCTACTACACAGTTTTCACGGTGTTTTGTGCCGGCCATGGTTGACTTGTGGAATAAGTTGCCAAATGAGCTAGTCAATTCAGCTAATATCTCCATTTTTAAGTCTAGAGTTAATGCTTTTTTGCAGCATTAATTCTAATTTTTAAACTTATTTTATTCTATTTTATTGTATTATATTTAAGCTTGATATCCTCCACTGCATAATATGTTATCTGTGTTTAATATGTGTATATGTACAGTACAGTATACAGTGTATGTTTTTATTTTTTCCTAAGTTGCCATAGTCTCTCTCCAGTGCCTCCGGGTGTTTTGTGTGGATTGATCTTGATGGTGTTTCTGCACCCTGGTTGGAGACTTCGGCATCTCATATAATAATAATAATAATAATAATAATTGCCCAAGGTTGACAGCGAGCCAACCAAGATATTTTTAAAACTGGATATATGGGCAAACAAAATCCACTGAAAAAAAAACTTAAGACCCTAAAACAAGGTTGAGCCTGGTGGCTGCCGGACTATCATGCACTAATCCTGGAACTGGCATGTTACTCGTATTTTTCATTGTAAATACTGAGGCAAAATAGTCGTTTAGGGATTTAGCTATATCAGTGTCAGAGGTTTGTAGTTTGGCCTGTTGGATCCTTTACAGGTCCAACGCTACTTTTGAACGGTTTCCTGCTGAGAGAGAGAGAGAGCGATAGATAGATAGAGAGAGAGAGAGAGAGAGAGAGAGAGAGAGAGAGAGAGAGAGAGAGAGACCTACTAATACTAGTAGTACTACTACTACTACTACTATTACTATTACTATTACTACTACTACTACTGCTACTACTACTAAAAACAAGAACAACCACAACATTATTTGTATTATTATTATTAGTATTATTAGTATTATTAGTATTATTATTAGTAGTAGTAATAGTAGTTGTAGTAGTATTTTTAGTATTTTGTGATACACGGCTCGGAAACGAGAATATGCAAGAGGTGGCTAGATGAAGTAAAAGTGTTAATAAAGAACAAGGATAAAATGGAAGGAACTGACTGACCACAAATAATAGAAGGCAAAAGGTAGGAGAGCATAAAGTTTGATAACGCATAAGAGTTGAATAAGGAGAGTCAGGGAGAGAGAGAGAGAGAGAGAGAGTACAAAGGAGTACAAAGGCAATCAAGCAACAACAGGTCTAGTGACCCTTCTAGGCTGATTGTCCTCCAAAACACTGAGGATCAAGTGTCCAAACAGTGGATTAGAGTGGGTAAGGGAACATTGGAAAGGGAACTAATGTCCGTGGCAGGATTAGGAAGTTAGTAGGGGACAGATGGGTTAGTAACTGCGGGGGGGGTATAAAATAAAGTTATTCATTTACAAACGCTGTCAGTCGTGGGTTTGATGCGAGATATTTGTCTAGGCGGAGTTTAAATGAATCAACGGTGCTGCAGTCTATAACGTCTCGGGGAAGCCCATTCCACAAGTTGACAACTCGATTGAAGAAGAAATTCTTAGATTCGTGTGAGTTAAAAGATTTACCAATAATTTTGCAACCGTTTCCCCGCGTGTAATTAGATTGGTCGATAGTGAAGTACTTACTACAGTTCATATTGTCGATGCCTTTGATGATTTCGAACACTTGAATTAAGTCACCTCTTAATCTGCACTGGGTTAAAGGAAATATATTCAATTCTCTAAGACGCTCTTCGTATGGTTTGTTCTTTAGGCTAGGTATCATTTTAGTAACTCTACGTTGAATTCGTTCTAGCTTGTTCATATCTTTTTGGTAATAAGGGCACCAGGATTGAACGCAGTATTCCAGAAGAGGGCGGACTAAGGAATTGTAAAGGGTTAGGATAACTTCCTTGGATTTATGCTCCAATGACCTGCCTATAAAGCCAATTATTTTGTTTGCCTTCTTAACAACTTCTGAACATTGTTGACTCGGTTTTAGGTTACTCGATATTGTTACTCCCCAGATCGGTTTCTCTGTTTACATTCTTAAGCTGAGTGCCATTCATCGAATAGTTTGCTTTCTCATTTAGGTATCCGATATGTAGTACTTTACATTTATCCGCATTGAAACTCATTTGCCAAATTTGGGCCCAACATGACAATTTATCTAGATTGTGTTGCATATCGTCAACTTGTTCTTTTGAGAGTACGCTATTTGCAATTTTTGTATCGTCAGCAAATTTTGAGATTGTACAGGTGAGACCCTCATCTATGTCGTTGATGTAAATAAGAAAGATAATTGGTCCTAGTACCGATCCCTGGGGTACCCCGCTACTTACATTGGTCCATTTAGATGCCTTACCGTTTATGACTATTCTTTGCTTTCTGTCGCTGAGCCAATTTTCTATCTATTTAAACACACCGTCTTGTATTGCATGCGCTTTTAGTTTTAGCAGTAAACGTTTGTGGGGAACTTTGTCAAAGGCCTTTTGAAAATCAAGGTATATAATATCTACAGCTTTACTCTCATCGTAGAGGTTGAGGATATCGTGGAAGAAGTCCAAGAGGTTTGTTAAACAGGAACGTTTTTTACGAAAGGCGTGTTGAGTATCTTTAAGTATGTTATTTTCCTCTAAGTGATTTACGAGTCTGTCTCTTATGACCGTTTCTAGCATTTTACATACAACTGAGGTTAAGCTAATTGGACGATAGTTACTGGGTAGGGATTTGCTGCCTTTTTTGAATATCGGTGTTACGTTGGCTAGCTTCCACTGATCAGGCATAGTTCCAGACTGCAAGGATTTATTGAAGAGTAATGTCAGTGGTTTGGAGAGCTCATCCTTAGCTTCCTTTAGAACTCTAGGCGAGATTGTATCAGGTCCAGGCGTTTTATTTACCTTGAGTTTATCTAAACAATTCAATACTTCTCTCTCTGTAACGGTGATATTGCTTAGAACATCTGAATTATCAATCTGAATCGGCGATGGTGTAGGGATATCACTGAGGTCTTCTGTTGTAAAAACTGATGCAAAGAAGGTATTGAGGGCTTTACTCATTTGTACTTCGTCTTTGGTGTATTTTCCATTTTCATCGACTAACGGTCCAACAGTTGAAGTAACTACTTTTTTCTTTCTGATATAACTATTGAATTCTTTCGGGTTTGTTTTACTTTGATTCGCAATATGTAACTCTAGGGTCTTTTTACTTTGATTAATTAACTGTTTGGCTTTGCATCGTAGCTCTACAAATTTCACCCGTTCTTCGTCATTTTGTGAGGATTTTAATCTATCATTAGCAAATTTTTTAGCAAGCAGGCAGTTTGAAATATCTTTATTCCACCATTTGGGCTTATTATTATGGCCTGGACACCGTATTTTCGATGGTATGCAGTCTTGCACTGCTTTTAGGTAAGTGGTTTCGAATAACTTCCAAGATGTATTTATGTCGTTATTGTCAATTAAAAAGCTCCAGTCAGTTTCTTTAAACATAGCTCTAAGTTTATGAAAGTTTGCTTTCTTGAAATTAGGGACTTTTTCGATGCTACTATTTGGTTCGTTACTAGTAAACTTTAAAGTGAAAGTTATCGTAGGATGGTCGCTGTTACTGAATTCATCACCAACATTCAAATTCTCCATTAATTCTTCTTTTGTTGCAAGTACAATGTCAAGAACGTTATTACCACGGGTCAGCGTTCAAACAAATTGATAAAGCGAAGTCTCTTGCAAGTTCGTATACAAGTCATGTCCGGAGTGTGAAGTAAGAGTATTGCCCCACTTGGTCACAGGTAAATTAAAGTCGCCAAAAATTACGGTATCTTGTGAGTTACTTACATCTGCAATTTGTTCGTAAATTTTTTGGTCAGTTTGCACTGATTGAGCTGGAGGTCTGTATATTAAAGCAAGTATTATTTTTGTACCTTTATTATTCTTTATTAGCACAAAAGATGTGTCGACGTTCACAATTTGAGGTTTTGACAAGAGGGTAGGGTTAAGACTTTCTTTTATATAAAGTAAAACGCCACCTCCATTTCTATTTATTCGGCTTTTCTCAAACATTACATAACCGGGAAGTGAATACTCTGCTAAAAAGTCTCTATCTTCTGTATTGAGCCAAGATTCTATTATGCCAATCACATCATAATTTTCTGTAAACATTAGCTCTTCTAAATCTGAAAATTTATTGCGTATGCTATGAGCGTTTGCATAGAAAACCTTTAAATTTGTTATTTTAGAACTCACGGAACGCTCTTTAATAATATTTTTGGTTCTTGTCGGATCTACATTTATGTTCAGCTGTCCTCGGTCCTCGCTGTCTTCGGTCCTTATCGCTGGTGGTCCTCGGTTGCCTCTGTTTTTTGCTTGGCATTAGATGATTTAAGCCACTGCTGCTTCTTCTCCGATGGCGTTTTTTGATCCATGGCTGCGGACTGCTTCGTGTAGGAGACGACCCATGCGTGCTGAACCCACAGGGTTTAGATGAGTGCCATCCTTGCGGAACAGAGTAGGCTGGTTATAGAAATTATCCCAGAGGTTGATGAATTCAACTTCTTCCTTCAGACACAAATATTTTAGTCGGCTATTTGTGCTGAAGGCCTTGTCGTAGAATTTGTCAGGTGCGTCGATCTTGGGGAGAATGCCTGAGATGATGATATTCCTTGACTTGTTTTTGTAGTGCTGGATCATCTTGCGATATTTCTCCATCAACACTTCGGATCTGGTGCGCATGACGTCATTTGAACCAGCATGGATGACAAAAAGGGTATTTTCGTTTGCATCCTTTGTGGTATCTTCAAAGGCTTCTACAATGTCGTCCAGTCCAGCTCCTGGGATGCAAAATCTTTTTCGTCGATTTGGGACTCTGACGCAGAACTCTTCGACCTGTCCTCGTAGGATGGAATCCCCAACGAGCCTGGTCTCTTCTGGTTCGTCTTTCATCTCTACCAAGATCTCAAATCTGTTTGACATTGTGACTGGTAGATGAGACCTTTACTGCGTTGGCCGTGCTCCGTTCCTCACTGGTGTAAATCCGGAAACCTGTGGTGGCGAGACTCTGCGTACACAGAGAGAGAGAGAGAGAGAGAGAGAGAGAGAGGATGAGTAGAGTTAGAGAGAGAGAGAGAGAGAGAGAGAGAGAGGCGGGGAGAGGGAGAGAGAGAGAGAGAGAGAGGTCGAAGAGTGAGAGAGAGGACAAAGGGTGAGGAGAGGAGAGGTGGGGAGAGAGAGAGCGAGAGAGCGAGAGAAAAGAAGAGGAGAGAGCGAGAAGAAGTGGAGAGGAGAGAGTAAAAGGAAAGAGGAGAGCGGGAGAGTCGAGAGGAGATAGAGAGCGAGAGAGAGAGAGAGAGAGAGAAGAGAGAGATAGAGAGAGAGAGAGAGAAGAGAAGAGAGAGAGAGAGAGAGAAGAGAGAGAGAGAGAGAGAGAGAGAGTACTCAGAGAGAGAGAGAGGAGAGAGTTGAGAGAGAGATGAGAGACAGATAGTTAGAGTTAGATAGATCTAGAGATAGAAGAGATAATAGATAGATAGGAGATAGATAGATAGATAGATAGATAGATAGATAGATAGATAGAGAGAGAGAGAGAGAGAGAGAGATAGAAGGGGGGGGTAATCATACATGCACGAATAAAAAGTATATTAATATAATTATGATAACATATTGATTGAGATGTACGTTAACAAATCTCGTGGGATTTCTTATGTGTATAAAAGAGATAAAGCACCAGACAAGATACAATTCAGGGGGAAGAGTAAAGAGTATAGAATAGAGAGATTATATACAGTGAAGCAAATAGAATATAAAATAAAGAGAGTATACAGTGAATCAAATAGAGTATAAAATAAAGAAAGTATACAGTGAAGAAATGGAGAGTATACAATAAAAATAGTATACAGTGAAGCAAATAGAGTATAAAATAAAGAGAGTATACAGTGAAGCAAATAGAGTGTATAGAATAGAGTATACAGTGAAGCAAATAGAGAGTATAAAATAAAGAGAGTATACAGTGAAGCAAATAGAGTGTATAGAATAGAGTATACAGTGAAGCAAATAGAGAGTATAAAATAAAGAGAGTATACAGTGAAGCAAATAGAGAGTATAAAATAAAGAGAGTATACAGTGAAGCAAATAGTGTATAGAATAGAGTATACAGTGACGCAAATAGAGTATACAGTGAAGCAAATAGAGTGTATAGAATAGAGTATACAGTGAAGCAAATAGAGAATATAAAATAAAGAGAGTATAAAATAAAGAGAGTATACAGTGAAGAAAATAGAGTATATAGAAAAACGAGAGTATACAGTGAAGCAAATAGAGAGTATACAATAAAGAGAGTGTGCAGTGAAGCAAATAGAGAGTATACAATAAAGAGTGTGCAGTGAAGCAAATAGAGAGTATACAATAGAGTATACAGTGAAGCAAATAGAGAGTATACAATAAAGAGAGTGTGCAGTGAAGCAAATAGAGTATACAATAGAGTATACAGTGAAGCAAATAGAGAGTATACAATAAAGAGAGTGTGCAGTGAAGCAAATATAGAGTATACAGTAGAGTATACAGTGAAGCAAATAGAGAGTATACAATAGAGTATACAGTGAAGCAAATAGAGAGTATACAATAAAGAGAGTGTGCAGTGAAGCCAATAGAGTATACAATAGAGTATATAGTGAAGCAAATAGAGAGTATACAATAAAGAGAGTGTGCAGTGAAGAAAATATAGAATATAGAATAGTAATAGTATAATGTGAAGAGAATAGAGAGTACAATAAAGAGACTACAACGAAGAAAGTAGAGATAGAGAACATAGAATAAATGTAAATAGACTATACAGTGAAGAAAGTAGAGATTAGGGAGTAGAGAGTTATAATCCATAGAGACGGCGGGAAATCCCCAGTCAAAAGAGTCCTTCAATGCAAGTAAGTACTTCACACTAGATAACTCAGATTACACAAGGAATAATTATTACAACATTGTCGGAAAGGCATTTCATTCACATGAAGCGAAACACTTTTTTTTGTTTAACAGAGTGGTCAACTTATGGAATATATTGCCTAGAAGTGTTGTGGAGTGCCATACAGTCCTGACATTCAAATATCGCCTTGACAAATATCTTGCCATGAACCCCCGATTCACTGCCTTTGTGCCCGAGTGATGTGGCCGTTTTTGTATCGTACAGTAGTACTATAATTTTGTTTTCTGACCACAGTCTTTCTGGATTTGAGGCCCTTCAGTTGATGGCTGTGGCAATCTTTTTATGTATTTTTTTTTTCAAGCAGCCTAGTAAGGACCATTAGGTCTGTTGTTGCTTGCCTTCTTGTGTATTCCTTTGTATTCCGTAATATACGATAATGATATATCGACTGCAGTCTGGCTAACATTACTCGATTTTATTCAGCTTAGGAAGGAACATTAAGGGTCATATAATATTCCTTGTCAGTGATTACAGTATCCAATGAATAGATCAGTAAATCAAGTTAACCCCTTCTGTACCGGCGACGCCTTTTAATTTATCCAAGCTACTATTAGACGATTTTATTAAGTTTCCAATAAGTGGGTAAGTGTAGGAACATGTTGGTACATCTCACTCAAAAAGAAGAAATCATGTTTAAATATTGCCGATACGACTTATTGATCAAAGCATAATTAGTGCCAATACATCACTTATTAGGCCGACTGGGTAAGTGTAGGAACATGTTGGTACATCTCACTCAAAAAGAAGAAATCATGTTTAAATATTGCCGATACGAATTATTGATAAAAACATAATTAGTGCCGAGAAGAAATCATGTTTAAATATGGCTGATACGAACTATTGATCAACACATAATTAAGTGCCGAGACATCGCTTATTAGACCGACTGTACTTCCAATATTGCATCACGGTGCAGGAGGAACTATTATAATTACTGTACATATTAAGGGGGGCCCATCTCGCTTTTTTTTTCTCTTTTTCTCCCTCTCTGTTTGGCTTGTATCCATTCGGCCCATACAGCCTACTGTTTGAAGACGTTTACCCATCCAGGTGTCAATATTTTCCTGGCGGGCGGTAGGGAGCCAGCATATATATTTTTTTGTTTTGACAGCAAGCTAAATTTGTACATTTTTCGATAGAAAAATTTCTCCGGCGAAACCTGATTTCTCCATACAATGCTGGCTCGCTATCGCTCGCCAGGAAGAAATCAACACCTGTATGGGGATAAACGTCTTAAAACAGTTGGCTGAATGGGGCCGAATGGATACAAGCCAGAGAAAGAGAGAAAAGGAGATAAAGATAACAAAACAAAACGTTGACCCCCCCTTAACTAATATCCAAGGCTCTCCTGTAGCCCCTGGAGGATATAATTATGTTAATTGGATTTCGGATTTCAAGAATCATTTATTTTTGCAGCGAGCCTCTTAATTTGGTCACTTAGGGAAATTATATAAAATTTTCATCCACTAATGTGATAACGCCTAGATACAGCATTAAATGTTGTTGTATATAATAATATATATATATATATATATATATATATATATATATATATATATATATATATATATATATATATATATATATATATATGTAATTCCAATTGTATCATATTCTATCTCTCTCTCTCTCTCTCTCTCTCTCTCTCTCTCTCTCTCTCTCTCTCTCTCTCTCTCCATTATCAGACCATCTCCTTCCTCTCCATCGTCAGTACCCCATTTCCTTACTATATTTCTCCTTCCTCAGCATCTCATTTCCCTTCCCCATAGTCCCACAGCCACCTTTCTCTCCTATCCATACCATCTTAAGTTTTTTTTTTTTTTTTTTTTTTTTTCTATTAATTCGTTTATTATTGTATTTCTTAGTTTCCTCGCTAGACCTCCATCAAGCTTAGAAAAAAAATCTAGATCGCCTTTCAAGATAAATTTGTTGGCCTACATTGTTTTAAATGTCCCGGCCAAAGGCTGATTTCTCTTAACATTTCAGGCTCGCTATCGCCCGCCAGTAAAAATGCAAAACCTATATGACACGAAAGGTCTTAAAATTGACATTGTTAATATCGCCAAACTAATGGGCCGAACGTCTTCTAATCTCAAAATAAATGGGGCTTAACATGAGGAAGAAAGGGGTCCAGAAAAACGACCCTGTCTCCCCTTAATCCCTCCTTCTCTCCCTCCTAATTTCCTCTCACTCCTTTGCACCAATTTATTTTATTCCCCTCCTATTGTTTTTTGTTTTGTTTTTGTTTTTTTCCAATGCTACTTTTGTTCTCGGAAGATACACCCATTTTGAACACTCTAAAGATATATTTGCCGTCATCGTCTTGCATAAATTGATCATGTGTGAGCTTTGAGATATGAGGACAATTTTAGGACCATTCGTGCCATTTAGGTATCGATTTTTACCTGGCGAGCGTTAGCGAGCCTGCAATTTTGTTGGCCGAGACATTTTTCTACCAAAAAATTTACATATTAATCTCGATTTTTTTTTTTTTTTTTTTTAGCTCGATGGAGGTCTAGG
Organism: Paralithodes platypus; assembly: GCA_032716605.1. NCBI lineage: Eukaryota > Metazoa > Arthropoda > Malacostraca > Decapoda > Lithodidae > Paralithodes > Paralithodes platypus. The sequence goes on along the minus strand of CM064492.1, from coordinate 19,008,389 downwards.
ATATTAACTAAATACCTCCCCTTAAATCAATTACATCATAAAAAATACCTCCCTTTATATCAATTAAATCATAAAATGGTCATCCTTCAGAAATCCATGTCAGTATAATTTCTGGTAAATATCGGTGACTACAGATCGTACTTCCGTATAGCCGGAAAATCGCAAGAG